>CM024195.1:4010877-4218898 GCA_013435755.1 Amphilophus citrinellus | reverse complement strand
TTTGAGCTTTTCTCGCTGAGAGAAGCACACTTTGGTCATTTCATGAATAACTTCACAAACTCCATTCAAACTGCTTCCAATCATGTTTCCCAATGATTCTCCTTCAATCTCCTATCATTTTAAACAAGAAAACCGCGTGTCATTACCATTCTCCAACCGCAGTAGCTGTTTATGTGATTTTTGAGCTTTTCTCGCTGAGAGAAGCACACTTTTGTCATTTCATGAATAACTCACAAACTCCATTCAAACTGCTTCCAATCATGTTTCCCATGATTCTCCTTCAATCTCCTATCATGTTAAACAAGAAAACCGCGTGTCATTACCGTTTTCCAAGCGCGGTAGCTGTTATTTCAGTTTTGAGCTTTTCTCGCTGAGAGAAGCACACTTTGGTCATTTCATGAATAACTCACAAACTCCATTCAAACTGCTTCCAATCATGTTTCCCCATGATTCTCCTTCAATCTCCTATCATTTTAAACAAGAAAGCCGCGTGTAATTACCGTTTTCCAAGCGCGGTACCTGTTATTTCAGTTTTGAGCTTTTCTCGCTGAGAGAAGCACACTTTGGTCATTTCATGAATAACTCCACAAACTCCATTCAAACTGCTTCCAATCATGTTTCCCCATGATTCTCCTTCAATCTCCTATCATTTTAAACAAGAAAACCGCGTGTCATTACCATTCTCCAAGCGCAGTAGCTGTTATTTGATTTTTGAGCTTTTCTCGCTGAGAGAAACACACTTTTGTCATTTCATGAATAACTCCACAAATTCCATTCAAACTGCTTCCAATCATGTTTCCCCATGATTCTCCTTCAATCTCCTATCATTTTAAACAAGAAAACCGCGTGTCATTACCATTCTCCAAGCGCAGTAGCTGTTATGTGAGTTTTGAGCTTTTCTCGCTGAGAGAAGCACACTTTGGTCATTTCATGAATAACTCCACAAACTCCATTCAAACTGCTTCCAATCATGTTTCCCCATGATTCTCCTTCAATCTCCTATCATTTTAAACAAGAAAGCCGCGTGTCATTACCAGTTTTCCAAGCGCAGTACCTGTTATTTGAGTTTTGAGCTTTTCTCGCTGAGAGAAGCACACTTTGGTCATTTCATGAATAACTCCACAAACTCCATTCAAACTGCTTCCAATCATGTTTCCCCATGATTCTCCTTCAATCTCCTATCATTTTAAAACAAGAAACCGCGTGTCATTACCATTCTCCAAGCGCAGTAGCTGTTATTTGAGTTTTGAGCTTTTCTCGCTGAGAGAAGCACACTTTGGTCATTCATGAATAACTCCACAAACTCCATTCAAACTGCTTCCAATCATGTTTCCCCATGATTCTCCTTCAATCTCCTATCATTTTAAACAAGAAAACCGCGTGTCATTACCATTCTCCAACCGCAGTAGCTGTTATTTCAGTTTTGAGCTTTTCTCGCTGAGAGAAGCACACTTTTGTCATTTCATGAATAACTCCACCAACTCCATTCAAACTGCTTCCAATCATGTTCCCCATGATTCTCCTTCAATCTCCTATCATCTTAAAGAAGAAAACCGCGTGTCATTACCATTCTCCAAGCGCAGTAGCTGTTTATGTGATTTTTGAGCTTTTCTCGCTGAGAGAAGCACACTTTGGTCATTTCATGAATAACTCCACAAACTCCATTCAAACTGCTTCCAATCATGTTTCCCCATGATTCTCCTTCAATCGCCTATCATTTTAAACAAGAAATCTGCGTGTCATTACCGTTTTCCAAGCGCAGTACCTGTTATTTCAGTTTTGAGCTTTTCTCGCTGAGAGAAGCACACTTTGGTCATTTCATGAATAACTCCACAAACTCCATTCAAACTGCTTCCAATCATGTTTCCCCATGATTCTCCTTCAATCTCTATCATTTTAAACAAGAAAACCGCGTGTCATTACCATTCTCCAAGCGCAGTAGCTGTTTATGTGATTTTGAGCTTTTCTCGCTGAGAGAAGCACACTTTGGTCATTTTCATGAATAACTCCACAAACTCCATTCAACTGCTTCCAATCATGTTTCCCCATGATTCTCCTTCATTCTCCTATCATTTTAAACAAGAAAACCGCGTGTCATTACCATTCTCCAACCGCAGTAGCTGTTATTTCAGTTTTGAGCTTTTCTCGCTGAGAGAAGCACACTTTGTCATTTCATGAATAACTCCACAACTCCATTCAAACTGCTTCCAATCATGTTTCCCCATGATTCTCCTTCATTCTCCTATCATTTTAAATAAGAAAACGCGATGTCATTACATTCTCCAAGCGCAGTAGCTGTTTATGTATTTTGGGAGCTTTTCTCACTGAGAGAAAAGCACATTTTCTCATGTCATGAATAACTTCACAAACGCCATTAAAACTGCCTTTCCATGCATGTTCCCTGAGTCTCCTCAGTCTCCTTCCTTTTAAAAAAGAAAAATTGCGTGTCCAGTAACCGAAAAAAGTTTTGCAGGCGCAGACCTAATATGTCAGTTTGATTTGAGCTTTCTCCCTGAGAGAAGCCACCTTTTCTATTTCATGAATAACTTCAACTCCATTCAAACTGCTTCCAATCATGTTTCCCCATGATTCTCCTTCAATCGCCTTTCATTTTTAAAACAAGAAGTCCGTGTTCATATTACCTTTTGGCATGCGCAGTAGCTTGTTATGTGATTTTTGAGCTTTTTTCTTTTCTGTCTCAGCTAGAGAAACACCTTTTGTCATTTTCATGATAACTCACAAACCTCATTCAAACGCTTCCAATCATGTTTCCCCATGATTCTCCTTCAATCTCCTGTCATTATTTTAACAAGAAAGCCGGTGTCATTACCGTTTTGCATGCCAGTAGCTGTTTTTGTGATTTTTGAGCTTTTCTCGCTGAGAGAAGCACACTTTTGTCATTTCATGAATAACTTCACAAACTCCCATTCAAACTGCTTCCAATCATGTTTCCCCATGATTCCTCCTATCAATCCTCCTGTCATTTTAAACAAAGAAGCCGCGTGTCATTACCGTTTTGCATGCTGCAGTAGCCTTTTATGTCAGTTTTGAGCTTTTCTCATCGCTGAGAGAAGCACACTTTTGTCATTTCATGAATAACTTCACAAACTCCATTCAAACTGCTTCCAATCATGTTTCCCATGATTCTCCTTCAATCTCCTATCATTTTAAAACAAGAAGACCGCGTGTCATTACCATTTTGCATGCGCAGTACTGTTATTTCAGTTTTGAGCTTTTCTCGCTGAGAGAAGCACACTTTTGACATTTCATGAATAACTTCACAAACTCCATTCAAACTGCTTCCAATCATGTTTCCCCATGATTCTCCTTCAATCTCCTATCATTTTAAACAAGAAAGCCGCGTGTCATTACCGTTTTGCAATCGCAGTAGCTGTTATTTCAGTTTTGAGCTTTTCTCGCTGAGAGAAGCACACTTTTGTCATTTCATGAATAACTTCACAAACTCCATTCAAACTGCTTCCAATCATGTTTCCCCATGATTCTCCTTCAATCTCCTATCATTTTAAACAGAAAACCGCGTGTCATTACCAGTTTTCAACCGCAGTAGCTGTTATTTTCATTTTTGAGCTTTTCTCGCTGAGAGAAGCACACTTTTGTCATTTCATGAATAACTTCACAAACTCCATTCAAACTGCTTCCAATCATGTTTCCCCATGATTCTCCTTCAATCTCCTGTCATTTTAAACAAGAAAGCCGCGTGTCATTACCGTTTTCCAAGCGCGGTAGCTTTTATTTTCAGTTTTGAGCTTTTCTCGCTGAGAGAAGCACACTTTTGTCATTTCATGAATAACTCCACAAACTCCATTCAAACTGCTTCCAATCATGTTTCCCCATGATTCTCCTTCAATCTCCTATCATTTTAAACAAGAAAAGCCGCGTGTCATTACCAGTTTTCAAGCGCGAGTAGCTGTTATTTCAGTTTTGAGCTTTTCTCGCTGAGAGAAGCACACTTTGTCATTTCATGAATAACTCCACAACTCCATTCAAACTGCTTCCAATCATGCTTCCCCATGATTCTCCTTCAATCTCCTATCATTTTAAACAGAAAACCGCGTGTCATTACCATTCTCCAAGCGCAGTAGCTGTTATTTCAGTTTTGAGCTTTTCTCGCTGAGAGAAGCACACTTTTGTCATTTCATGAATAACTCCACAAACTCCATTCAAACTGCTTCCAATCATGTTTCCCCATGATTCTCCTTCAATCTCCTATCATTTTAAACAAGAAAGACCGCGTGTCATTACCTTCTCCAACCGCAGTAGCTGTTTTTAGTGATTTTGAGCTTTCTCGCTGAGAGAAGCACACTTTGGTCATTTCATGATAACTTCACAAACTCCATTCAAACTGCTTCCAATCATGTTTCCTCCCCATGATTCTCCTTCAATCTCCTAGTCATTTTAAACAGAAAGCCGCGTGTCATTACCGTTTTCAAGCGCAGTAGCTTTTATTGATTTTGAGCTTTTCTCCGCTGAGAGAAGCACACTTTGGTCCATTTCATGAATAACTCCACAAACTCCATTCAAACTGCTTCCAATCATGTTTCCCCATGATTCTCTTCAATCTCCTATCATTTTAAACAAAAGCCGCGTGTCATTACCGTTTTCAGCGCAGTAGCTGTTTTTCAGTTTGAGCTTTTCTCGCTGAGAGAAGCACACTTTGGTCATTTCATGATAACTTCACAACTCCATTCAAACTGCTTCCAATCATGTTTCCCCATGATTCTCCTTCATCTCCTAGTCATTTTTAAACAAGAAAAGCCTTGTGTCATTACCGTTTTGCATAGCGCAGTAGCTGTTTATTTATTTTTGAGCTTTTCTCGCTGAGAGAAGCACACTTTGTCATTTCATGAATAACTTCACAAACTCCATTCAAACTGCTTCCAATCATGTTTCCCCATGATTCTCCTTCAATCTCCTAGTCATTTTAAACAAGAAAAGCCGTCGTGTCATTACCGTTTTCAATGCGCGGTAGCTGTTTTGTTAGTTTTGAGCTTTTCTCGCTGAGAGAAGCACACTTTTGTCATTCATGAATAACTTCACAAACTCCATTCAAACTGCTTCCAATCATGTTTCCCCATGATTCTCCTTCAATCTCCTGTCATTTAAAACAAGAAAGCCGCGTGTCATTACCGTTTGCATGCGCAGTACCTATATTTCAGTTTTGAGCTTTCTCGTTGAGAGAAGCACACTTTTGTCATTTTCATGAATAACTTCACAAACTCCATTCAAACTGCTTCCACTCATGTTTCCCAATGATTCTCCTTCAATCTCCTTTCACTTTAAACAAGAAGGTCGTGTGTCATTACCGTTTTGCAACCGCAGTAGCTGTTTTTTGTGATTTTTTAGTTTTCTCGCTGAGAGAAGCACACTTTTGTCATTTCATGAATAACTTCACAAACTCCATTCAAACTGCTTCCAATCATGTTTCCCCATGATTCTCCTTCAATCTCACTCTCCTTTCATTTTAAACAAGAAGGTCGGTGTCATTACCGTTTTGCATGCGGCAGTAGCTTGTTTAATGTGATTTTGAGCTTTTCTCGCTGAGAGAAACACACTTTTGTCATTCATGAATAACTTCAACAAACTCTATCAAACTGCTTCCAATCATGTTTCCCCCATGATTCTCCTTCACTCTCCTTTCATTTTAACAAGAAAGCCGTGTTGTCATTACCGTTTTGCATGTGCAGTAGCTGTTTTTGTGATTTTTGAGCTTTTCCTTCGCCCGAGAGAAAGGCACACTTTTGTCATTTCATGAATAACTATCACAAACTCCATTCAAACTCTTCCAATCATGTTTCCTCCCCATGATTCCTCCTTCAATCTCCTTCATTTTAACAAGAAAGCCGTGTGTCATTAACGGTTTGCAACCGCAATAGCTGTTTATGTGATTTTGAGCTTTCTCGCCGAGAGAGAGGCAAGCACACTTTTGTCATTGACTGATAAATTCATCACAACTCCATTCAAACTGCTTCCAATCATGTTCATTCCCTCCCCATGATTCTCCTTCAATCTCCTGTCATTTTAAACAAGGAAAGCCGTTGTGTCATTACCGTTTTGCATGTGCAGTAGCTGTTTATGTGATTTTTGAGCTTTTTCTCGCCTGAGAGACGCACACTTTTCTCATTCATGAATAACTTCACAAACTCCATTCAAACTGCTTCCAATCATGTTTCCCCATGATTCTCCTTCAATCTCCTGTCATTTTAACAAAAAGCCGCGTGTCATTACGTTTGCATGCGCAGTACCTAATATTTCAGTTTGAGCTTTTCTCGTTGAGAGAAGCACACTTTTGTCATTTCATGAATAACTTCACAAACTCCATTCAAACTGCTTCCAATCATGTTTCCCCATGATTCTCCTTCAATCTCCTGTCATTTGAAACAAGAAGGTCGCGTGTCATTACCATTTTGCATGCGCAGTAGCTGTTTTTGTGATTTTTTGAGCTTTCTCGCCGAGAGAAGCACACTTTTGTCATTTCATGAATAACTTCACAAACTCCATTCAAACTGCTTCCAATCATGTTTCCCCATGATTCTCCTTCAATCTCCTATCATTTTAAACAAGAAACCGCGTGTCATTACCAGTTTTCCAAGCGCAGTAGCTGTTTTTGTGATTTTGAGCTTTTCTCGCTGAGAGAAGCACACTTTGGTCATTTCATGAATAACTTCACAACTCCATTCAAACTGCTTCCAATCATGTTTCCCCATGATTCTCCTTCAATCTCCTGTCATTTAAACAAGAAAACCGCGTGTCATTACCGTTTTGCAAGCGCAGTAGCTGTTTTTGTGATTTTTTGAGCTTTTCTTCTCGCTGAGAGAAGCACACTTTTGTCATTTCATGAATAACTTCACAAACTCCATTCAAACTGCTTTCCAATCATGTTTCCCCATGATTCTCCTTCAATCTCCTTTCATTTAAACAAGAAAGCCGGGTGTCATTACCGTTTTGCATGCGCAGTAGCTGTTTTTGTCATTTTTGAGCTTTTCTCGCTGAGAGAAGCACACTTTTGTCATTTCATGAATAACTTCACAAACTCCATTCAACTGCTTCCAATCATGTTTCCCCATGATTCTCCTTCAATCTCCTAGTCATTTTAAATAAGAAAAGCCGCGTGTCATTACCAGTTTTGCCAATGCGCAGTAGCTGTTTATTTCAGTTTTGAGCTTTTCTCGCTGAGAGAAGCACACTTTTGTCATTTCATGAATAACTTCACAAACTCCATTCAAACTGCTTCCAATCATGTTTCCTCCCCTGATTTCTCCTTCAATCTCCTTTCATTTAAACGAAGAAACCGCGTGTCATTACCATTTTGCCACCGGCAGTAGCTGTTTTTGTGATTTTTTGAGCTTTTCCTCGCTGAGAGAAGCACACTTTTGTCATTTCATGAATAACTTCACAAACTCCATTCAAACTGCTTCCAATCATGTTTCCCCATGATTCTCCTTCAATCTCCTGTCATTTTAAACAAGAATACGTCGTGTGTCATTTCCGTTTTGCATGCGGCAGGAGCTGTTTTATGTGCTGATTTTTGAGCTTGCTCCTCGCTGAGAGAAGACACTTTTGTCATTTATGAATAACTTCACAAAACTCTATTCAAACTGTCTTTCCCAATCATGTTTCCCCATGATCTCCTCAATCCTCCTGTCATTTTTAAACAAGAAAAGCCGTGTGTGCATTACCGTTTTGCAATGCGCAGTAGCTGTTATGTGATTTTGAGCTTTTCTCGCCTGAGAGAAGCACACTTTTTGTCATTTCATGAATAACTCACAAACTCATTCAAACTGCTTTCCAATCATGTTCCCCATGATTCTCCTTCAATCTCCTTTCATTTAAACAAGAAAGCCGCTGTTCATTACCGTTTTGCATGCGCAGTACCTATTATTTCAGTTTTGAGCTTTTCTCGCTGAGAGAAGCACACTTTTGTCATTTCATGAATAACTCAACAAACTCCATTCAAACTGCTTCCAATCATGTTTCCCCATGATTCTCCTTCAATCTCCTTTCATTTTAAACAAGAAAGCCGCTGTGTCATTAACGTTTTTGCAACCGCAAGTAGCTGTTTTTGTGATTTTTGAGCTTTCTCGCCGAGAGAAGCACACTTTTGTCATTCATGAATAACTTCACACAAACTCCATTCAAACTGCTTCCAATCATGTTTCCCCATGATTCTCCTTCAATCTCCTGTCATTTTAAACAAGAAAACCACGTGTCATTACCGTTTTGCAACCGCAGTAGCTGTTTTTGTGATTTTTGAGCTTTTTCTCGCTGAGAGAAGCACACTTTTGTCATTTCATGAATACTTCACAAACTCCATTCAAACTGCTTCCAATCATGTTTCCCCATGATTCTCCTTCAATCTCCTATCATTTTAAACAAGAAAGCCGGGTGTCATTACCGTTTTGCATGCGCAGTAGCCTGTTTTTGTGATTTTTGAGCTTTCTCGCTGAGAGAAGCACACTTTTGTCATTTCATGAATAACTTCACAAACTCCATTCAAACTGCTTCCAATCATGTTTCCCCATGATTCTCCTTCAATCTCCTGTCATTTTTAAACAAGAAGCCGCGTGTGCATTACCAGTTTCTGCAAGCGCAGTACCTATTATTTCAGTTTTGAGCTTTTCTCGCTGAGAGAAGCACACTTTTGTCATTTCATGAATAACTTCACAACTCCATTCAAACTGCTTCCAATCATGTTTCCCCATGATTCTCCTTCAATCTCCTGATCATTTAAACAAGAAAAGTCGCGTGTCATTACCATTTTGCCAATGCGCAGTAGCTGTTTTTTTGATTTTTGAGCTTTTCTCGCTGAGAGAAGCACACTTTTGTCATTTCATGAATAACTTCACAAACTCCATTCAAACTGCTTCCAATCATGTTTCCCCATGATTCTCCTTCAATCTCCTGTCATTTTAAACAAGAAAGCCGGCGTGTCATTACAGTTTTGCATGCGCAGTAGCTGTTTTTGTGATTTTTGAGCTTTTCTCGCTGAGAGAAGCACACTTTTGTCATTTCATGAATAACTTCACAAACTCCATTCAAACTGCTTCCAATCATGTTTCCCCATGATTCTCCTTCAATCTCCTGTCATTTTAAACAAGAAAACTGTGTGTCATTACCGTTTTGCAATCCGCAGTAGCTGTTTATGTGCATTTTGAGCTTTTCCTCGCCGAGAGAAGCACACTTTTGTCATTTCATGAATAACTTCACAAACTCCATTCAAACTGCTTCCAATCATGTTTCCCATGATTCTCCTTCAATCTCCTGTCATTTTAAACAAGAAAGCCGCGTGTCATTACCGTTTTTGCATGCGCAGTACCTATATATTTCAGTTTTGAGCTTTTCTCGTTGAGAGAAGCACACTTTTGTCATTTCATGAATAACTTCACAAACTCCATTCAAACTGCTTCCAATCATGTTTCCCCATGATTCTCCTTCAATCTCCTGTCATTTTAAACAAGAAAATCGTGTGTCATTACCGTTTTGCAACCGCAGTAGCTGTTTTTTTGATTTTTGAGCTTTTCTCGCTGAGAGAAGCACACTTTTGTCATTTCATGAATAACTTCACAAACTCCATTCAAACTGCTTCCAATCATGTTTCCCCATGATTCTCCTTCAATCTCCTGTCATTTTAAACAAGAAAGCCGCGTGTCATTACCGTTTTGCATGCGCAGTACTAATATTTCAGTTTTGAGCTTTTCTCGTTGAGAGAAGCACACTTTTGTCATTTCATGAATAACTTCACAAACTCCATTCAAACTGCTTCCAATCATGTTTCCCCATGATTCTCCTTCAATCTCCTGTCATTTTAACAAGAAAGCCGCGTGTCATTACCGTTTTGCAACCGCAGTAGCTGTTTTTGTGATTTTTGAGCTTTTCTCACTGAGAGAAGCACACTTTTCTCATTTCATGAATAACTTCACAAACTCCATTCAAACTGCTTCCAATCATGTTTCCCCATGATTCTCCTTCAGTCTCCTGTCATTTTAAACAAGAAAATTGCGTGTCATTACCGTTTTGCATGCGCAGTACCTAATATTTCAGTTTTGAGCTTTTCTCCCTGAGAGAAGCACACTTTTCTCATTTCATGAATAACTTCACAAACTCCATTCAAACTGCTTCCAATCATGTTTCCCCATGATTCTCCTTCAATCTCCTTTCATTTTAAACAAGAAGGTCGTGTGTCATTACCGTTTTGCATGCGCAGTAGCTGTTTATGTGATTTTTGAGCTTTTCTCGCTGAGAGAAACACACTTTTGTCATTTCATGAATAACTTCACAAACTCTATTCAAACTGCTTCCAATCATGTTTCCCCATGATTCTCCTTCAATCTCCTGTCATTTTAAACAAGAAAGCCGTGTGTCATTACCGTTTTGCATGTGCAGTAGCTGTTTTTGTGATTTTTGAGCTTTTCTCGCCGAGAGAAGCACACTTTTGTCATTTCATGAATAACTTCACAAACTCCATTCAAACTGCTTCCAATCATGTTTCCCCATGATTCTCCTTCAATCTCCTGTCATTTTAAACAAGAAAGCCGTGTGTCATTACCGTTTTGCATGTGCAGTAGCTGTTTTTGTGATTTTTGAGCTTTCTCGCTGAGAGAAGCACACTTTGTCATTTCATGAATAACTTCACAAACTCCATTCAAACTGCTTCCAATCATGTTTCCCCATGATTCTCCTTCAATCTCCTATCATTTTAAACAAGAAAGCCGCGTGTCATTACCGTTTTGCATGCGCAGTACCTAATATTTCAGTTTTGAGTTTTTCTCGTTGAGAGAAGCACACTTTTGTCATTTCATGAATAACTTCACAAACTCCATTCAAACTGCTTCCAATCATGTTTCCCAATGATTCTCCTTCAATCTCCTTTCACTTTTAAACAAGAAGGTCGTGTGTCATTACCGTTTTGCAACCGCAGTAGCTGTTTTTGTGATTTTTTAGCTTTTCTCGCTGAGAGAAGCACACTTTTGTCATTTCATGAATAACTTCACAAACTCCATTCAAACTGCTTCCAATCATGTTTCCCCATGATTCTCCTTCAATCTCCTTTCATTTTAAACAAGAAGGTCGTGTGTCATTACCGTTTTGCATGCGCAGTAGCTGTTTATGTGATTTTTGAGCTTTTCTCGCTGAGAGAAACACACTTTTGTCATTTCATGAATAACTTCACAAACTCTATTCAAACTGCTTCCAATCATGTTTCCCCATGATTCTCCTTCAATCTCCTTTCATTTTAAACAAGAAAGCCGTGTGTCATTACCGTTTTGCATGTGCAGTAGCTGTTTTTGTGATTTTTGAGCTTTTCTCGCCGAGAGAAGCACACTTTTGTCATTTCATGAATAACTTCACAAACTCCATTCAAACTGCTTCCAATCATGTTTCCCCATGATTCTCCTTCAATCTCCTTTCATTTTAAACAAGAAAGCCGTGTGTCATTAACGTTTTGCAACCGCAATAGCTGTTTATGTGATTTTTGAGCTTTTCTCGCCGAGAGAAGCACACTTTTGTCATTTCATGAATAACTTCACAAACTCCATTCAAACTGCTTCCAATCATGTTTCCCCATGATTCTCCTTCAATCTCCTGTCATTTTAAACAAGAAAGCCGTGTGTCATTACCGTTTTGCATGTGCAGTAGCTGTTTTTGTGATTTTTGAGCTTTTCTCGCTGAGAGACGCACACTTTTCTCATTTCATGAATAACTTCACAAACTCCATTCAAACTGCTTCCAATCATGTTTCCCCATGATTCTCCTTCAATCTCCTGTCATTTTAAACAAGAAAGCCGCGTGTCATTACCGTTTTGCATGCGCAGTACCTAATATTTCAGTTTTGAGCTTTTCTCGTTGAGAGAAGCACACTTTTGTCATTTCATGAATAACTTCACAAACTCCATTCAAACTGCTTCCAATCATGTTTCCCCATGATTCTCCTTCAATCTCCTGTCATTTGAAACAAGAAGGTCGCGTGTCATTACCATTTTTGCATGCGCAGTAGCTGTTTTTGTGATTTTTGAGCTTTTCTCGCCGAGAGAAGCACACTTTTGTCATTTCATGAATAACTTCACAAACTCCATTCAAACTGCTTCCAATCATGTTTCCCCATGATTCTCCTTCAATCTCCTTTCATTTTAAACAAGAAAGCCGTGTGTCATTAACGTTTTGCAACCGCAATAGCTGTTATTTCAGTTTTGAGCTTTTCTCGCTGAGAGAAGCACACTTTTGTCATTTCATGAATAACTTCATTCAAACTCCATTCAAACTGCTTCCAATCATGTTTCCCATGATTCTCCTTCAATCTCCTGTCATTTTAAGCAATAAAGCCGTGTGTCATTACTATTTTGCAACCGCAGTAACTGTTTTTGTGATTTTTGAGCTTTTCTCGCTGAGAGAAGCACACTTTTGTCATTTCATGAATAACTTCACAAACTCCATTCAAACTGCTTCCAATCATGTTTCCCCATGATTCTCCTTCAATCTCCTGTCATTTTAAACAAGAAAGCCGTGTGTCATTAACGTTTTGCATGCGCAGTAGCTGTTTTTGTGATTTTTGAGCTTTTCTCGCTGAGAGAAGCACACTTTTGTCATTTCATGAATAACTTCACAAACTCCATTCAAACTGCTTCCAATCATGTTTCCCCATGATTCTCCTTCAATCTCCTGTCATTTTAAACAAGAAAGCCGCGTGTCATTACCGTTTTGCATGCGCAGTACCTAATATTTCAGTTTTGAGCTTTTCTCGTTGAGAGAAGCACACTTTTGTCTTTTCATGAATAACTTCACAAACTCCATTCAAACTGCTTCCAATCATGTTTCCCCATGATTCTCCTTCAATCTCCTGTCATTTCAAACAAGAAGGTCGCGTGTCATTACCATTTTGCATGCGCAGTAGCTGTTTTTGTGATTTTTGAGCTTTTCTCGCTGAGAGAAGCACACTTTTGTCATTTCATGAATAATTTCACAAACTCCATTCAAACTGCTTCCAATCATGTTTCCCCATGATTCTCCTTCAATCTCCTGTCATTTTAAACAAGAAAACTGTGTGTCATTACCGTTTTGCAACCGCAGTAGCTGTTTATGTGATTTTTGAGCTTTTCTCGCCGAGAGAAGCACACTTTTGTCATTTCATGAATAACTTCACAAACTCCATTCAAACTGCTTCCAATCATGTTTCCCCATGATTCTCCTTCAATCTCCTGTCATTTTAAACAAGAAAGCCGCGTGTCATTACCGTTTTGCATGCGCAGTACCTAATATTTCAGTTTTGAGCTTTTCTCGTTGAGAGAAGCACACTTTTGTCATTTCATGAATAACTTCACAAACTCCATTCAAACTGCTTCCAATCATGTTTCCCCATGATTCTCCTTCAATCTCCTGTCATTTTAAACAAGAAAGCCGCGTGTCATTACCGTTTTGCAAGCGCAGTAGCTATTTATGTGATTTTTGAGCTTTTCTCACTGAGAGAAGCACACTTTTCTCATTTCATGAATAACTTCACAAACTCCATTCAAACTGCTTCCAATCATGTTTCCCCATGATTCTCCTTCAATCTCCTGTCATTTTAAACAAGAAAATTGCGTGTCATTACCGTTTTGCATGCGCAGTACCTAATATTTCAGTTTTGAGCTTTTCTCCCTGAGAGAAGCACACTTTTGTCATTTCATGAATAACTTCACAAACTCCATTCAAACTGCTTCCAATCATGTTTCCCCATGATTCTCCTTCAATCTCCTGTCATTTTAAACAAGAAAGCCGGGTGTCATTACCGTTTTGCATGTGCAGTAGCTGTTTTTTGTGATTTTTCAGCTTTTCTCGCTGAGAGAAGCACACTTTTGTCATTTCATGAATAACTTCACAAACTCCATTCAAACTGCTTCCAATCATGTTTCCCCATGATTCTCCTTCAATCTCCTGTCATTTTAAACAAGAAAGCCGTGTGTCATTACCGTTTTGCAACCGCAGTAGCTGTTTATGTCAGTTTTGAGCTTTTCTCGCTGAGAGAAGCACACTTTTGTCATTTCATGAATAACTTCACAAACTCCATTCAAACTGCTTCCAATCATGTTTCCCCATGATTCTCCTTCAATCTCCTGTCATTTTAAACAAGAAAGCCGCGTGTCATTACCGTTTTGCATGCGCAGTACCTAATATTTCAGTTTTGAGCTTTTCTCGTTGAGAGAAGCACACTTTTGTCATTTCATGAATAACTTCACAAACTCCATTCAAACTGCTTCCAATCATGTTTCCCCATGATTCTCCTTCAATCTCCTGTCATTTGAAACAAGAAGGTCGCGTGTCATTACCATTTTGCATGCGCAGTAGCTGTTTTTGTGATTTTTGAGCTTTTCTCGCCGAGAGAAGCACACTTTTGTCATTTCATGAATAACTTCACAAACTCCATTCAAACTGCTTCCAATCATGTTTCCCCATGATTCTCCTTCAATCTCCTTTCATTTTAAACAAGAAAGCCGTGTGTCATTAACGTTTTGCAACCGCAATAGCTGTTTTTGTGATTTTTGAGCTTTTCTCGCCGAGAGAAGCACACTTTTGTCATTTCATGAATAACTTCACAAACTCCATTCAAACTGCTTCCAATCATGTTTCCCCATGATTCTCCTTCAATCTCCTGTCATTTTAAACAAGAAAACCACGTGTCATTACCGTTTTGCAACCGCAGTAGCTGTTTTTGTGATTTTTGAGCTTTTCTCGCTGAGAGAAGCACACTTTTGTCATTTCATGAATAACTTCACAAACTCCATTCAAACTGCTTCCAATCATGTTTCCCCATGATTCTCCTTCAATCTCCTGTCATTTTAAACAAGAAAGCCGGGTGTCATTACCGTTTTGCATGCGCAGTAGCTGTTTTTGTGATTTTTGAGCTTTTCTCGCTGAGAGAAGCACACTTTTGTCATTTCATGAATAACTTCACAAACTCCATTCAAACTGCTTCCAATCATGTTTCCCCATGATTCTCCTTCAATCTCCTGTCATTTTAAACAAGAAAGCCGCGTGTCATTACCGTTTTGCATGCGCAGTACCTAATATTTCAGTTTTGAGCTTTTCTCGTTGAGAGAAGCACACTTTTGTCTTTTATGAATAACTTCACAAACTCCATTCAAACTGCTTCCAATCATGTTTCCCCATGATTCTCCTTCAATCTCCTGTCATTTCAAACAAGAAGGTCGCGTGTCATTACCATTTTGCATGCGCAGTAGCTGTTTTTGTGATTTTTGAGCTTTTCTCGCTGAGAGAAGCACACTTTTGTCATTTCATGAATAACTTCACAAACTCCATTCAAACTGCTTCCAATCATGTTTCCCCATGATTCTCCTTCAATCTCCTGTCATTTTAAACAAGAAAACTGTGTGTCATTACCGTTTTGCAACCGCAGTAGCTGTTTATGTGATTTTTGAGCTTTTCTCGCCGAGAGAAGCACACTTTTGTCATTTCATGAATAACTTCACAAACTCCATTCAAACTGCTTCCAATCATGTTTCCCCATGATTCTCCTTCAATCTCCTGTCATTTTAAACAAGAAAGCCGCGTGTCATTACCGTTTTGCATGCGCAGTACCTAATATTTCAGTTTTGAGCTTTTCTCGTTGAGAGAAGCACACTTTTGTCATTTCATGAATAACTTCACAAACTCCATTCAAACTGCTTCCAATCATGTTTCCCCATGATTCTCCTTCAATCTCCTGTCATTTTAAACAAGAAAATCGCGTGTCATTACCGTTTTGCAACCGCAGTAGCTGTTTTTGTGATTTTTGAGCTTTTCTCGCTGAGAGAAGCACACTTTTGTCATTTCATGAATAACTTCACAAACTCCATTCAAACTGCTTCCAATCATGTTTCCCCATGATTCTCCTTCAATCTCCTGTCATTTTAAACAAGAAAACCGCGTGTCATTACCGTTTTGCATGCGCAGTACCTAATATTTCAGTTTTGAGCTTTTCTCGTTGAGAGAAGCACACTTTTGTCATTTCATGAATAACTTCACAAACTCCATTCAAACTGCTTCCAATCATGTTTCCCCATGATTCTCCTTCAATCTCCTGTCATTTTAAACAAGAAAGCCGCGTGTCATTACCGTTTTGCAACCGCAGTAGCTGTTTTTGTGATTTTTGAGCTTTTCTCACTGAGAGAAGCACACTTTTCTCATTTCATGAATAACTTCACAAACTCCATTCAAACTGCTTCCAATCATGTTTCCCCATGATTCTCCTTCAGTCTCCTGTCATTTTAAACAAGAAAATTGCGTGTCATTACCGTTTTGCATGCGCAGTACCTAATATTTCAGTTTTGAGCTTTTCTCCCTGAGAGAAGCACACTTTTGTCATTTCATGAATAACTTCACAAACTCCATTCAAACTGCTTCCAATCATGTTTCCCCATGATTCTCCTTCAATCTCCTGTCATTTTAAACAAGAAAGCCGGGTGTCATTACCGTTTTGCATGTGCAGTAGCTGTTTTTTTGATTTTTGAGCTTTTCTCGCTGAGAGACGCACACTTTTGTCATTTCATGAATAACTTCACAAACTCCATTCAAACTGCTTCCAATCATGTTTCCCCATGATTCTCCTTCAATCTCCTTTCATTTTAAACAAGAAAGCCGTGTGTCATTAAAGTTTTGCAACCGCAGTACCTGTTTATGTGATTTTTGAGCTTTTCTCGCCGAGAGAAGCACACTTTTGTCATTTCATGAATAACTTCACAAACTCCATTCAAACTGCTTCCAATCATGTTTCCCCATGATTCTCCTTCAATCTCCTTTCATTTTAAACAAGAAGGTCGCGTGTCATTACCGTTTTGCAACCGCAGTACCTTATATTTCAGTTTTGAGCTTTTCTCACTGAGAGAAGCACACTTTTGTCATTTCATGAATAACTTCACAAACTCCATTCAAACTGCTTCCAATCATGTTTCCCCATGATTCTCCTTCAATTTCCTTCATTTTAAACAAGAAAGCCGTGTGTCATTACCGTTTTGCAACCGCAGTAGCTGTTTATGTGATTTTTGAGCTTTTCTCACTGAGAGAAGCACACTTTTGTCATTTCATGAATAACTTCACAAACTCCATTCAAACTGCTTCCAATCATGTTTCCCCATGATTCTCCTTCAATCTCCTATCATTTTAAACAAGAAAGTCGCGTGTCATTACCGTTTTGCATGCGCAGTACCTAATATTTCAGTTTTGAGCTTTTCTCGCTGAGAAGCACACTTTTGTCATTTCATGAATAACTTCACAAACTCCATTCAAACTGCTTCCAGTCATGTTTCCCCATGATTCTCCTTCAATCTCCTGTCATTTTAAACAAGAAAGCCGGGTGTCATTACCGTTTTGCATGCGCAGTAGCTGTTTTTGTGATTTTTGAGCTTTTCTCGCCGAGAGAAGCACACTTTTGTCATTTCATGAATAACTTCACAAACTCCATTCAAACTGCTTCCAATCATGTTTCCCCATGATTCTCCTTCAATCTCCTGTCATTTTAAAGAAGAAAGCCAAGTGTCATTACCATTCTGCAACCGCAGTACCTTTTATTTCAGTTTTGAGCCTTTCTCGCCGAGAGAAACACACTTTTGTCATTTCATGAATAACTTCACTCTCAAAATTCATTGAGAGTCACTTTAATGTAATGTGTGGGGGAAATAAAATGATCAAATACTGGAATTGTTAAAATGTTGAAAAGACTGTGGCCACTTCATTAGGTACAACACTACTATCTAATCAGCAACAACTTGGTGCATTGAGGCATGTAGATGTGGTCAAAACAACCTACTGAGCTTAAAACCAAGCATCAAAATGGAGAAGATAGGTGATTTAAATGACTCTGGTGGTTTTAATATATTGGAACCACACAACATGGAGGGTGGCCCCAAAAGAAGAGACACTATCCAGTGAGCAGCAATTCTCTGTGTGAAAACATCATGTTGGTGTGTGGTGACATGTTACAAATCTCAAATGGTCTCAAACCAGTTCTTTGAATATGACTGTCAGTTCACTATTCAAATACCATCCACTAGGTCAGGGGTATTCAACTGGCGGCCCAAGGGCCAGAACCGGCCCATCAGTCATTTTGGACCGGCCCAGTGCCCATTTACCTCTATTAATAAATAAAAACCTTTTGTTTTTTGTTCAGGAGGAACAATGCGGTTTTCGTCCTGGTCGCGGAACGCTGAACCAGCTCTTTATCCTCTCAAGGATATTCGAGTGTGCGTGGGAGTTTGCCCAACCAGTCTACATGTGCTTTGTGGACTTGGAGAAGGCATTCAACCGTGTCCCTCGGGGTATCCTTTGGGAGGTTCTGCGGGAGTATGGGGTGTCTGGCCCATTGTTGCGGGCCATTCAGTCCTTGTACAACCACAGTGAGAGCTTGGTCCGTATAGCCGGTAATAAGTCGGATTCGTTTCCTGTGGGTGTTGGACTCCGTCAGGGCTGCCCTTTGTCACGATTCTGTTCATAATTTTTATGGACAGAATTTCTATGCATAGCCTGGTGGCGGAAGGCTTCTTCCTTGGTGGCCTCAGAGTCTCATCTCTGCTCTTTGCAGATGATGCGGTTCTGTTGGCTTCATCAGGGGGTGGCCTCCAGCTCACAGTGGAACAGTTCGCAGCCGAGTGTGAAGCGGCTGGCATGAGAATCAGTACCCCTAAATCTGAGGCCATGGTCGTCAGCCGGAAAAAGGTGGAGTGCCCTCTCCGGCTCAGGAACGAGTTCTTGCCCCAAGTGGAGGAGTTCAAGTATCTCGGGGTCTTGTTCACGAGTGATGGGAGAAGGGAGCGGGAGATCGACAGACGGATCGGGGCTGCTTCTGCAGTGATGCGGACGCTGCACCGGTCTGTCGTGGTGAAGAGGGAGCTTAGTGTAAAAGCAAAGCTCTCGATTTACCAGTCGATCTACATTCCTACCCTCACCTATGGTCACGAGCTTTGAGTAGTGACTGAAAGAATAAGATCGCGAATACAAGTGGCAGAAATTAGTTTCCTTCAAAGGGTGGCTGGCCTCTCCCTTAGAGATGAGGTGAGGAGTGCAGCCATCCAGGAGGGGCTCAGAGTAGAGCCGCTGCTCCTCCACATCGAAAGGAGCCAGTTGAGGTCGCTCGGGCATCTGATTCGAATGCCTCCTGGCCGCCTCTTGGGTGAGGTGTTCCGGGCATGTCCCACCGGGAGGAGGCCCCGTGGTAGACCCAGGACACGCTGGAGAGATTATATCTCTCAGCTGGCCTGGGAACGCCTTGGGGTCCCTCCGGATGAGCTGGAGGAGATGGCTGGGGAGAGGGAAGCCTGGGCTTCTCTGCTTAGGCTCCTGCCCCTGCGAAAAGGCCCTGGATAAGCGGAAGAGAATAGATGGATGGATGGAATAAATAAAAATTTTAAAAGAAGTTGTGACTAAACTGTAAGCACGGCATATAATTCGCACTCCTTACAGGTGGTGGCGGTAATGCACCAAATTGTTGATTACAAACTGCCATTAAACTCAAGAAGAAGAAGAAGAGCACTTTAGACATTTTTTGACATGCAGCACTGCCGTTTACACTGTTGGCAGGAGGCCAGACAGCAGTTTCTGATGAAAACATGTTGCATTCAAAAGAAAAGAGACATAAGGTGGGCAGCGAAAATAGAAAATTTAATGACAACTGGATCGATAAGTATGCACATATAAAAAATGCTGACGGCAATCCCTTGTGCCTACTTTGTGTGTGGCCCACTGGCAAATATCCTCATTACAATTTGGCCCACAGAAAAATGAATACCCCTGCACTAGGTCTTGATCTAACAGAGCACCTTTGGGATGTGGTAGAAGGGGAGATTTGTATCATGGATGTACAGATGACAAATCTGCAGCAACTGTGGGATGCAAGGAATGTTTTCAGCACCTTGAGGCTTGTTTGTAAAAGCCAAAAATAAAATACATGATTTAAACATTCTGCAGTCAATAATTTTGTAGGTCTTCAAATGATAATGAAAAAGGTTTATTTTATATCTTTCAATTTCCGTAACTACCTGTCTAGTTCATGGTTGCAGGAAGGTGGATCCTACCCCAACTGTCAGAGAAAACAAATTCATTTAGATTTTAATGCTAAAAGCAAACAACTGTGTTGAAGGCTCCAGAAAACTTTAACCTTCAGTTGTTGCCTGTACAGGTGGACATCACTCGGGAAGGAGAAAACTTTGATTAGATTAAATTAGATTCAATTGTAACTGCAAAACCTAACAGTATATCTTAATAAAGGAAGTCAGTGGAGCTAACTATATATTACCAACAGTGATGTCAGTAAGGCATTACTTACGTAGTAACGTATTACGTAGTAACGTATTACGTAGTAACGTATTACGTAGTAACGTATTACTTAGTAACACGTTACTCGACACTGACTGCTTTTTTTTGATAACGAGTAATCTAGTGCGTTACTATTTGTGGTCTAGTAATCAGATTAAAGTTACTTATCCAAGTCACTGCGCGTTACTATTTTTTGTCACTTTCCTTAGTAAAAAGATATATTTTTGCTTTCTTCTTGTGTCTCGGGGAGTGATGTCTGGCTGATGCGACAATTAATTTCCAGCATGAGGACAACAATAGCACACAGCGACACAAATCTAAACAATGGAGGGAGAAGAGAGATGCGCATTTTCTAGCTGGAAATACAGGCACTATTATGAGTTTGTGTCAGCTAAAGATGACAATATCAAGGTTAGTTGTGCACTCTGTGCTGGCGATAAAATGCTATATACCTTCAAAAACACTAAGTCATCTTTGAAAAAACATTTGGAGTCACAGCACGGCACAGTCAAACTTACAGAGCAAGTCCCACCAGGTGGTGCGAAGCAGAGCTGCGGCTGATGCAGGAGGCCTCCCAGCACCAAAACAAGAGCTGGTGTTGTGCCAAAAAGTGATCGTCTGCCATAAAGTGATTCCGATGTTTCTATGTGTTTTTATGTGTAATATCTTTGCTTATATTGGTAAATAGAGCGCAGTCAACATGATTTATGAAGGGCTTATATATAAAATGTTGTTTTTCAAGAATCTTTATTAGTCTGTGTTATTGCAAATACATTATAATCAAACCAGTGCTTTTTGGCCACTGAAAATATCTTTATTGAACTGTGATGTTACATTTGTTGTGATTTTTGCAGCCTTCTGAGCCAGATTTCTGTTTAAAAAGACATTTTTAATGTCAATAACAGTTTTTATCTTGATAAAAAACAAACATATATAAAAGTCACTTTGCCAAAAACTGACAGAAATACTGTTTCTCGCTCAAAATTTGATATCATTCATGAGAGATATGTTTGACACATTTGTCAGTTGTTCTGACAGGTACATATGTGAAGAGGTAAATTGTGTGTGTGTGTGTGTGTGTGTGTTCTCTTTATTTTCATTCACAGCATTTCCATTTGCTATCCTGCATAACCTATTGGAAGGTATGGTTCTCATGGAATTGGCACACTGAAAAATCTGATCATGTGTCCATGATATTTTAAAAACTTGTGAATAAACTGTATGGAAAAAGATGGTTTTGTGTATCACGTGTTTATTTAATTTGAATAAACACTTTATTTAATGTTTGATTTCAGTTTGATTGACTTAAATCTGAAACTGATTCTAACGTGAGTCCTCTGGTGTGCTTTTTTTGTGAAAAATAATAATTACAGAATACTAAGTGGAGATGAGTAAACATTGTTGGTTTTTCTCACTTACACTGTACTTAAATTTACTTACAGGTACATTCCAGTGAAATACCTTTAAGTTACAATAAGACACTACCCGCACCTCGAAAATACAGCATATTTACGATGTAAGATGGGGAAACATTGTTGGTCTTTCAGCTAAATTATCAAGAAATTAGTACGTAAACATACGTTCATCCATCCATTCACTTCCGCTCATCCTGTTCAGGGTCGCGGGGGGGGGGGGGGGGGGGGGGGTTGAAGCCTATCCCAGCTGTCATAGGGTGAGAGGCAGGGTACACCCTGAACAGGTCGCCAGCCTGTCAAGTACGTTTAGGGTACTTAAATTTAATTGCATGTAGTTATGTATTATGCGTTACCCAGTCTTCTGTGACATACACAGGTACACAACATACTGGATGACTAGGCTTGATGAGATAAAAACAAACTAATCACACCAGAATTAACTTGGATTTGGGCCATAAACGTGTTTTACAAGTAAAGTTATTTCCATGTCATCTTATTTATTTATTTTTTAAAGCCTGTCATGTCTGGCAGTTTTCACAATCAGAATCATGATCCAAATGTGCTGTTGTACCAGACATATTTACATTTAGAAGAAGAGCTCTATAAGTTCTCTGTAGGCTGCTCTTGTTGATGTCTGTCTTTTTCTTGTAAGAGTAGTTGTAAAACAGCTAACTGATCATCTGCAGAGGAACGGTTTATTTGAAGAGTTTCAGTCAGGTTTCAGAATTCATCACAGTACAGAAACAGCATTAGTGAAGGTTACAAATGATCTTCTTACAGCCTCTGACAGTGGACTCATCTCTGTTCTTGTCCTGTTGGACCTCAGTGCAGCTTTTGATACTGTTGACCATAACATTTTATTACAGAGATTAGAGCATACTATAGGTATTAAAGGTACTGCACTGCAGTGGTTTGAATCATATTTATCTAATAGATTCCTATTTGTTCATGTAAATGGGGAGTCTTCTTCACACACTAAGGTTAATTATGGAGTTCCACAGGGTTCTGTGCTAGGACCAATTCTATTTATATTATACATGCTTCCCTTAGGCAGTATTATTAGAAAGCATTGCATCAATTTTCATTGTTATGCAGATGATACTCAGCTTTACCTATCAATGAAGCCAGATGAGGCACATCAATTAATTAAACTGCAGGAATGTCTTAAAGACATTAAGGCCTGGATGACCTCTAATTTCCTGCTTCTAAATTCAGATAAAACTGAAATTCTTGTACTCTGCCCCACAAATCTTAGAAACATGGTGTCAAACCAGATACTTACTCTGGATGGCATTACTTTGGCCTCCAGTAAAACTGTGAGAAATCTTAGTGTTGGAGAGGTTTCTCCAGGAGGCTGGTTGGATAGCTCCTCACAGGACAGGGACTCCGATCAGAGAGTAGGGCACAGAGAGTTTCTTCCAGATATACTTTAATGTTTGTCAAAAGGATGGATCGCATACAGGTTGCATGGCACTTGGCATACAGGAGTGAGTCCAAAGAGTATGTGGACATGGTGATGTAAGCGTAGGCACATGCGAGTGTGTGTGTGTGGTTCTAAATGGAATAGGAAAAGAAAAATACACATATAAATTTCTACTATAGGAAAAGCAAATCATCCTAACACACTCTAATAATTAACTAAATAATCTGGTTACATTAAATCTAACAGTGATAGTTTAAACAGGGCAAAATAAGGACATCTGTATGACCCAGGCAATGATAATACACATCAACTTCATTTTAGCCAGACTAAGTGAATTTGGTGGACATCAGAGCCCCCTTGTGGCCAAATAACATACCGGCAGCAATAAGACTCTCCATGGCGATCGCTACGAGGGCAGCTCACATGCTTTACACGTAGTTACAGGTAAATACACGCAACTTTCATAACATGCTCAATCTTTGGTACAGAGTCTGATAATGTGATGCCCTTAACCAAAGTACAAACAATAAGAAATGTAAACAATAACCGATATATAGCCGATCTTAACATAACCTCGTTACTGATAGACACTAAGCACGGCTAATCCCACAGCTGCTCTACTCCCAAGCTTAACAATAACCATTATTCCACCGATGTACTGTAGTCATAGATTTACCAATATAGTTAAAGAGGTTATGACTCACGTTTGTGCATGAACGCACACGGCTAGCAAGCGCTACTCCTTATCACCCATGGAGAAAAATGTCTAATGGCAGCAGCATTCGTCATGTGGGGCACTGTCGTAAAGCCGTGCGACCCCCTCACTTACGGCCAAAGCATAAAGCACAACTTGGAACTTAATAAACAATGCGGCATCACAGCCACAACCTTATAATAGAACAGAAATATTAAGAGACTTTCTGACACTTAGAGTCATTTTTGACCAGGATATGTCCTTCAGTGCACATACTAAACAAATATGTAGGACCGCTTTTTTGCATTTGCGCAATATTTCTAAAATTAGAAACATCCTTTCTCAGAGTGATGCTGAAAAGCTAATTCATGCATTTATTACTTCTAGGGTGGACTATTGTAATTCATTATTATCAGGCTGTCCTAAAAGCTCCCTGAAAAGCCTTCAGCTGATCCAAAATGCTGCAGCTAGAGTACTGACAGGGACTAGAAAGAGAGAGCAGATTTCTCCCATACTGGCTTCTCTTCATTGGCTCCCTGTTAAATCTAGAATAGAATTTAAAATCCTTCTCCTCACCTACAAGGTCTTGAATAATCAGGCCCCATCTTATCTCAAAGACCTTACAGTCTAGAGCACTTTGCTCTCAGACTGCTGGCTTACTTGTGGTTCCTAGGATACTTAAGAGTAGAATGGGAGGCAGAGCCTTCAGCTTTCAGGCCCCTCTTCTGTGGAACCAGCTTCCAGCTTGGATTCAGGAGACAGACACCCTCTCTATTTTTAAGATTAGGCTTAAAACTTTCCTTTTTGATCAAGCCTATAGTTAGGGCTGGATCAGGTGACCCTGAACCATCCCTTAGTTATGCTGCTATAGGCCTAGTCTGCTGGGGAGGGGGGTTCCCATAATGCAGTGTTTCTTTTCATTCACCTTATTTACTTTGATTATACTCCACTCTGCATTTAATCATTAATTGTTATTAATCTCTGGCTCTCTTCCACAGCATGTCTTTTCTCTCCCCTCAGCCCAACTGGTCATGGCAGATGACTGCCCCTCCCTGAGCCTGGTTCTGCTGGAGGTTTCTTCCTGTTAAAAGGGAGTTTTTCCTTCCCACTGTCGCCAAGTGCTGCTCATAGGGGGTCGTTTTGACTGTTGGGTTTTCTCTGTATTATTGTAGGGTCTTTACCCGCAATACAAAGCGCCTTGAGGAGACTGTTTGTTGTGATTTGGCGCTATATAAATAAAATTGAAATGAATTCAAAAGAAGAGAGAGAGAAGAGAAATTTAAAAAAAAGAGAGAGAGGGGGAACAACTGAAGAAATACGGGAACAGAGCAAGATATGCATATATAAACATATTCACATATGGTGTGTGTGTGTGTGTGTGTGTGTATATATATATATTTAAATATATATATATATATATATATATATATATATATATATATATATATATATATATATATATATATATATATATATATATTTATATATATTAGGGGTGGGACTCGATTAAAAAAATTAATCTAATTAATTACAAGCTTTGTAATTAACTAATCGAAATAATTGCATTTTATTCACATTTAAATATGTAACATGAGAAATATTAATTTAAGTTTAGTTGATGAATAAATCAATATACATAAGCTTAAACTTCAAAATTTTGTTTATTTTCCCACCAGTCTACTACACAGACAACGAAGGGCGGAAGTACTCCTGTGATAAGCAGACTCCTGAAATCAAAGTTAAGCTTCATAACTGGATAGTTCTATTCAACATTAATGTCTCACTTAATATAGGTGGAAATTAATCATTCGCTCAGCTGTATTCCTTGATGTTGAAATGTGTTATGCTTGTTTTAACAACTTATTTTGAATTAAGGATTTAAAATTAAACCACAAAAAGGAGAAAAAGTTCATTCTACGTGTAACCAGCTGTGCTTCGCGCTGTCGCGGTTGCTAGGCGACTTGAGCTACGCTGAGGTGGGGGCTGTTGACGCTGATATGAAGGCTAGACGCTCACTTCCGGCCTTTGCGGTCTGCGTAGACCCGGTCCTTCGAAGGATGCGGCCCCTGAATTTGGACAGCTCATTCTTATCACACTGTGGGTTGATATAATCTGTATGCCTGGAACTCGTGCACTGAGAAACGTTCCATGGTGCAAAGTTTGATTAAAATGCGTTAAAATTTTTAAATCGTTATTTTCCCCATAATTAATTAATCGAAATTAACGCGTTAAAGTCCCACCCCTAATATATATATATATATATATATATATATATATATATATATATATATATATATATATATATATATATATATATATATATATATATATATATATATGTATATGTATATGTACACACACACACACAATCTTGTAATGTATGCATGCATGTAATGTATGCATGTGCCTGTCTCTGTCATGAAACGTCACTGTCATGAAACGTACTTAGTAATGAGGGCGAGAAGCCACAACAACACCTCCTGGGATCTAGAGGTACACAGAAAGATCCAGGGGAACTGGGCCATCCACAGCCCACAAGGTGCTCAGAAGACCCATGGCCACACATCTCAATGAAAAGCATGTGCACAACCCAGAGAAGGAAGGAGAGACACCCTAGATGGAGCTCCTATGGCCAAAGGGCAAAAGCCCAGAGGCAATGAGCAGACCAAGTTTGCTAACAAAGTTTGCTTGGATTAGCTGATAACTTAGCACTCCACCATCTTGTCCAAAAATGGTCACATCTAGCTCCAAAAAAAAACAAACAAAAAAAAACATATTAAAACAGCCACAACAGTAATGTTGAGGATTTGAAATACAGGGAACAAAAACCAACAGTGACAGCATGTGTCTTCCATACTTATATGGTATAAAATGTAAAGGGAAGATGTGTATATCAATAATACACAACCATGTTAAAAAAAAACACAGGACAAACATGGACATTTTTTGAACTTGCTTTTAATGTTTTTTTTTACTAACTCAACCATTTCTCTTTAAACTGAATTTGTTTTTGTTTTTTTTTTTGTTTTGTGTTACTTTGTAGTATTATTCATCTGTTTTTTTTTTTGTTTGTTTGTTTTTTGTTTGTTTGTTTGTTTGTTCTGTTTAGGAGGAGAGCTGCTCAGGTAAATCAGCATTCACAGTGAAACCATACCTTTAACAGCAGATTTTTTTTCTTTTTTTTCACAAGTGCTGTTGAATTATTACAGTTCACCTTTTTTGTTCTTTTACATGTTTGAAAAATAGAAAAAAAAGCAAATAATTAACATTCCATTGAAATATATTTTAAATAGTTCTTGATTCTTTTTCTCTCTCTATTCTGACAAAATCAGATCCAGGATTAGCATTTTAGAGCATAACTCCATTCATTAAAGGAGGGAAGCCTCTCATCTTTCTGCTGTAGTCATCTTTCCTTTTTTTTTTTTTTTTTTTTTTTTAACCTCTGCCTCTTTACCATGGACACAAACCAATTTTTTACTCCTGTGGTGAGACTGCAAACTAGTGTTTGGTGAGACCTCAAAACAGAAAGGAAAATGCACAGTAATTGGGAAAAAGAAAAAAAAACATGGAAAAGTGGAATTGAAAATACCTAAAGCAGTGAAATCACAAATTTATTGCATTTATTCACCATTACAGACAGATTTCCAATTTTTTATGTACATGAAACGTCTCATTGCAGTTCTTTAATAATCATGAATTTTCTGATTTTTGTTCATGAAAACAAAATGTGTTCATAGCGTTTTGTGACAGAGTTCTCCTTTGCAGAAGAGTTTTAATCTTCCATCCATCCATCCATCCATCCATCCATTCGCTTCCACTCATCCTGTTCAGGGTCGCGGGTGGGGGTGGGGGTGGGGGGGCTGGAGCCCATCCTAGTTGTCACAGGGCAAGAGGCAGGGTACACCCTGAACAGGTCGCCAGCCTGTCGCAGGGCCAACACAGAGAGACAAACAACCTTTCAAACTCACATTCACACTCTCATTCACACCTATGGGCAATTTAGTGTAGCCAATTAACCTAACCCCAGTAAGTGCATGTCTTTGTAATGTGGTAGGAAACCGTGGGAGTTTTAATCTTAAATAAGAAAAATATTAAAACAACTTCTTTGGGAATTGGGAATTGGGTGAGCTCTGAATTATTTCCAATTAAATTTTCTTTAAATATTTCTATAGATAAGTGGATGGATGGATGGATGGATGGATGGATGGATGGATGGATGGATGGATGGATGGGTCAGAACAAAGATTTCAAGGTGCTGTAATGTGAAAACCCTACAGTGATTCAACAGGGAACCCCAATGATGAGACAATCATCATCAGATTTGACTTGTGACCACTGAAATTAAGGTAAACATAGGTGACACATCAAAACACTTGCCCAAAGAATCATTTGGAGGGATTTCATGATGCCTGCCAAGTCATGTTCTAAGAGCACCACAATTACTTGGCTAGGTTTAGGAGAAGACTATGATTTGGAATAAATTACAAAGCACCATTATCTACTTTGCCTCTGTAATGAGTTCTGTCAGAGGATAGTTTGACTGTGCTGTGAAAATTAAAAGCACAAAAAAGGAAATTCTTGTTAATGTGCCCAAACTAATTAATCACATTTTGTCAAGCTCAAAGCTGACATGCAGATGACTCAAAAAATATATCCTTAGTCTATGTTTTGAATAGGCAACATGGAAAAACAATGGGATCACTTTGCCTGATTTTCCATGAGTTCTTGAAAACCACAAATGGACTCATGAAACTGAGTTAGATTTGCCTTCAGACAGTGGTGCTGTCTGTGTAAAAACATCCCTTCTGAATTACAGTTTCTTTTTCTTTTTTGTTAGATTGTAATATTTTCAAATCTGACAGAGAAAGGAAGAAAAGAGGACTGTTTTGTGTCAAAGGAAGGGAGGCTTCCCTTCACCAGGTCATTTGCCATATGTTAAAGTCAACATTTTGATATTTTTCATGCATGCATTCATAATTAACATAAAGGGCTGAGGGGTGGTTTACAATAACACAAGAACAAATGATCAAAAAAAAGTTTCTTCTTCATTGTAACTGAACGAGGAGATCAGGAAGGAAAGAGGAGAAGAGGATTAATACAAAGAAAAGGAGCATGGAATGGAAAGGTTGCTACCAGAAATGTAAACTGGAGGTTTAAAGTCTAACTTGCTAAAACTGACAAAATATTGGCCATGCTAAGCATAAAAGTTCATTCCTTTTTTAAATCACTGTATTTATGGCTTTAAACTAGCAGACTTATTCATATAAATAATATAGCCTAATGCTACTAGGAAAAAAGTACCTAGCCATGATAAAGATAATCAAAGGTCTGCTTTTTATGAGTTCATTTAAAAAATGAGCTTTAATAATGCAATACCAATTAATATAGCCAGTGTGCAAAAAGCCTATATCAAAATTAGGTAGCCAAGATCCTTTTAAGATAAAATATAGTAGCATTCCTTACAACATCAGATATGAACCTAGCACAAAAAGTAAGGTAATTTCTGATTAATTGATTATTTCTTCATTGTAACAATGCTTCTTGGCAATATCATGCTGTTGAAAAGCTCAGTCATTTCTATTTCCCCTTAAATGGTGCCACATTTGTAAGGAAAATGAATTTGTGGATTGAGCAGCAGAGTTACATATGTGGGCTAAGAGACTTGTACAGCTAGCCAAAATTCATGAGTTACATTTAACTTAAAGTCCTATGAGCAATCACCTTTCGAAATGGTGGTGGTACACCGACCTTCAGACTAGGCCTACCTACCAGGTTTGGCTATAAACCTCTCTTGGCTGGGGCTGTGATCTTTGTAACTATGCTGGAAAGCTGTGTCTCTTGTCCTTTGAGACAAAACACTTTTTTGCCAATTGAGATTTCCTGCCAATGGAACTTAACTTGCCCTCAACATATACTTTTATTTGATATTATTTCCTCTATTACACACCTAATTGTTGATACTTTTATATCTAGCAATGAGGTGGTTTCAATTAGCCTGATCCTCCAAAACTGATATGACTGATATTTCTTTTTATATATTTAGCATGACCTCATTATTCATCTTTTTTATGGAAGATTGGATGTTGTATTTAATTATAACACCTGGGATACTGGCTACACCCATTACTCTATTGGAATTTAAACAATTCTGATTCTCTAATCCTCAATGTTTTCTTTGCATTGAAGATCTGAAAAAGCATTTGGACCAGGAAATAGCTGTAGCTAGCTATATGTATTGGCTAGACTTGTAAATGGGGAGACAAGCATATAATTGTAATGTTCTGATTTTAACACATTAGTGGCTTATCTCAAGCGTGCATCCAAAACCCAGAACCAGCTAGCCCAGACAATTTTAACATAAGACCTAGTTTATCCTGTAGAGATTAAACTGTCTGGATCAACTTGTTACCTTAGTTTAAAATAATAAAAATATTTAGGTAAACCAAGATAATAATCTTAAAAAGAAAAAAAAACTAAAAGTTTAATTTCAAATCACCATTGAAGTTGTAAAAATGGTTTTAGGCATTTACACACTGGATTTCTTACCACACACAGGTCCTGTCACACCAGTAACTTTTCATCTTCTGTTCCTTTAAGGTATGATCAGACATGTACTGCACATGGAAATTTTAACCTACTTCTTAGCCCTGCTGGATTAAACAACCAACAACTTCACATAGCCCACCACTTAAAATACTTGTATTGGCCTACAAAACTCTACTACTCAATTAAAGTCTGGTCATTATTTTGGTTTCAAGCAAAGACTTGAAACCACTGAGTTAGCTCAGTGGTCCATCTTGGCACAGGGGCATGGTTTAGCTCAGTCTGCAAAGCATACCACTTTTACATGTCTTTTACTTTTATTATCTACATTATGTCGACAACCATAAAACCAAAAACATAAGAAAGCAAAACCTATGATTGCTTTATCCTAACAACTTTTTATACAACTGCATAGTCATTACTTACTGCTCTTCAATGATTCATTATGATTTAAGGGGAATTGTAGACAGGTAACACACCCAATGAAATATAATTTTTTATTTATTTAAGTATCTGACATAATTTTGGGAACATAACCACACACAATGAAAATTCTTCCTTTTGGTATAAAATCATGAGTATTTGAAGCCTGTGGACATCAGGGTTTTTGTTATACTAGCCTCCTAACAAAAAAGTATTTGAGTAATCTTAAGGAGCCACACTACAAAAATTAATCACGAAGATGGCTACTTCAGTGCACTTCTTGCTTTGAAAGAGCTTGCCGGAGTCCTAAAAATGTCATAAGTATTTCTTTGGCATAATAGAGAATAGTACAGCTGGCTTGAAATTTAACCTCATAACATTTACCAGGTAATCTGTCTAAAGTTAAGGTTGGATTTTGTTTTAACCACATTCAAACATTTTCTAAAATTTTACCATGTTACATGTTACCTTTCACATGAACTCTTATACACTGATGTATTATTTTTTTCTGTTAATACTACTGCATTTAAGATCTGTTTGTTCTTATACAATCCTTTACCTGCATAGACTACAGCAGGTAGTACAGACAATAAATTAATGTGTACTTTTGCTCTATAGCCTATATGTATGTCCTACTTTGATAGGGGTCTTAAAATGCTAAAAGTTTTTAACATAAAGATGTACAAATATGGAGGTGTCAACCTCTATGAGTAATGGCCCCAAAAGCCAACAGACACATAACTGATTGCTTCCAACAACACAATGACCAACATGGTGTTTTCTTCTGTTCACCAAAAAGAAAAAAATTGCCATCATAGTTATATCCTTCCTGCTTAATTTTTTTTTTTTATCATAAGTGCATGTTTAAAAAAAATATATATATATTTGTAAACCAAAAACATGCACTTTTAGCTAATAAAATAACACTGAATGCAATATATGTTAAAAAAAATGACATTGACAGAGGTTATGGTTATCTTGCTATAACTACAGTGCAGTACATAACAGGTTCTTATTATTTTTGATATGTCTGAAGCTGAAGTAATGTATACTATAGGAACACAAACTGAAACAATTCTACTTATCCCATGCAATATCACATGTAGGCAGACAGAGTTTAGTCAGAAAAATCTGTTTCCAGGCTTCAAGTTAGAGAGATCCAGATCTACTCCCTGAAATGCTTAGAACTGGTAGTGTAACATTCTAGAAAGTATGTACTGCAGCATAATAACATCTTGATGTTTTGCCACTCTGATTTTTGTACTACATACCTGAGATATCCCGTTTTCTATGTTTTGGAGTCCTTGCCATTTGTAAAGACTCCCTTGAAATTAAGAATCACAATTAAAATATGTTGAAAAAAGAAGAACACATTATAAATCTTATTCTTGACTACTGTATGATAACATACAGTTATGATAACATGCTAAGCAATAAATTTAGAGTATATATATATATATATATATATATATATATATATATATATACACACACACAATTTTTATTATTAGTTCTAAATATAAAATATTTGCAAAGAAGACATTGCACTATTGAAAAAAAAATCATGCTATTGGAACTTTCCTGAATCACAAAATTCAAAAGGACTTTTAGCTTGTACTTTGTAGCAAAGTGTGTCCAAATGATCTATTGCACAGTGAAAACAGTCCTTAATTATAGTAGAAAACTATTTAAAATTAAAATAGTTGTTAGGTGTTAGAATTTATTGATTACCAAACTTGGGAGAACAATTCTCTAAATTTGGATTGTTTATGATATCCACCATTTTTTTTTCCAAAATGGCCAAGGTTTTTAGCTCTATAGCCCTTATTCCATCTTTATTTTCTTTATAATTATAAGCCTCCAACTGTCATTGTAGTCATTGTGAGTCTCTGGATCTCTTTATGGTTGTTCTATTTATCTTTGTAGTTATTTCAACTCTCTGTTTAGTTGTTGTGAGTCCCTTTGTCCCGTTGTACTATGATTTTGCAGTAATTTACTTGATATTCAAGAAACAAGAACGTCTAATAAAAATGTCAGAGATACACTCATACCATGTGGGTCTGTGGCCTGCTCAATAATCGATCTATACCATGTGAAGCTGTTGGTCCCACATGGCTTGACAGTTAATACAGAACAATTCAAATTAATAAAACAACATAAAAAATAAGAAGCACAAGCATAGTACAAATCCAGATTATTTAACAATACTTTTAGTGGTAATGTAAGTTGCATATAAAATCCCACATCTTGCACAGTACTTGCAAGCTTTCAGTCCATAAACTGCTACCTTTTCAAGTTTCTTTAAATTTCCCTTTTATCTAAAGCTGTGGACAAAAAATTTTCCAACAGCCCCTGCAGAAATGCTTCTATTTAGAAATATAGAAACAAAATGGCTGCCGCTCACCCTCTGACAACCACCATGGCAGAGGAGCCACTGTTTAGCCTGTAATGCTGGTGTAATTAATTAGCTATGCAGTGTACAATTATGCATATTCTGTTGTTTCATCAAGGGGAAAGATACTCTGCTCCTACAGTGTCTGACCAGCGTGCATTAACCACTTTCAGATGTAGTCTTGGTAACGCTTTCTTTTAAGGCCCGCCCTTAGGCCGTAACTATCCTGTAAGTAAATTTTAGTTATGTGGAATTCCGCCGTAATTATTTTTAATTCCGCCGTAATTATTTTTAGTATGGCTGAATTATTTTTAATTCCGCCCTAATTATTTTTTAATCCCACCGTAATTGTTTTTAATTCCGCCGTAATTATTTTTAGTACGGCTGAATTATTTTTTAATTCCGCCGTAATTATTTTTAATTCCGCCGTAGTAAAAATAATTACAGCGGAATGAAAAATAATTACGGCGGAATTAAAAATAATTTCAGTGGAATTAAAAATAATTACGGCGGAATTAAAAATAATTACGGCGGAATTCCACATAACTAAAATTTACTTACAGGATAGATACGGCCTAAGGGCGGGCCTTAAAAGAAAGCGTTACTGTAGTCTCTGTACAAATTAATAAAAGTGATTTCAGTTTTAATATGTATTGTGGCACAATTAACTTTTAAGTATTACAAACAGTAGTTTTTCAAACCCTTTTTCAGACTCAGACTTAGTAATAAATAAATAGGTACCTAAACTAGGATGACTAAAAATAGAATAAGAATACACCAAGCTAAACTAAAACTAAAAACAGGTATAGCAGCATTCTACTTTATATTTTTACTTATTATATTGTAACTTCATTTCTCAGTTAGGCATACTGTATTATATCAAAGGCTACTAAAAATGAATACACTTATGGTTAGGTCAGATCTTTTTTTTTTCCAAGGACATCAAATTCACTGCTAAAACTCTCATTTTAGTTGCATGAAATGTGCTCAGAAATAAAAGTAATATTAATGAGGTGATTATATATTTCATTCATTAAACAAATACTCAAATAATCAAGCTTAATATTTATATGCAACTTGAGGAACACCACTAAGGTATGTTTTTTGTTATGAAAATAAAAGCTAGCAAGTGTTTCAGATAAAGACAAAAAGATGCACTTGTAACAAATATTACAGGGACTACCAATATATTATTGTGTATTTCTCAGTCAATAGTCAAATCTATCCAAACTACACCATCTACTTGACCAAACATTTGCAAATGATATTCTTCAATATCTGTCAGACTCTTCTCAGTCATACATTGTTTTGTTTTTTTTCCTGATATTGTGTTAACTACCATGTAATTGTAGGTGATTCTGTAATTTACACACAATGAGTTCTGCATTTGTCCACATTTCTGGGGTACATGCAGCATGATGTATGTCTAAACTTGCATTAACCAAGTTAACCCAAGCCATTTAGAAAATTACCTGTATATAAATATATATATATATATATATATATATATATATATATATATATATATATATATATATATATATATATATATATCAGCTGGTGGAAAAATATATCTGAGCTAGATGAACAACAGTCTTGGATGATGAGGCAGCCATTTTGTACTTTAGCTTGGGTTATTGTATCCAAAGACAAAAAGAAAAAAAAACAAACAAGAAATGCAACAGCAAAAAACACTTCTCTTGACCTCAGCTCCCTGGAGAGTCATAGAGGCAATAGTTACTGAAGTGGACAAAATCGTTGATACCCTTCTGTTAAAGAAGAAAAAAACACATTAGTCGCTATCTTAAAACTGATTAAACTGGTCTGGACAAAAATGATTGTACCCCTAGAAAGGACTGAATATAAGTTGAACATAGGGACATTGTCTTGTAAGCAAATTTACTTTTGAGTTTCATGTTATTTCAGTGATAATTGTGGGTTTTTCTTTCTTTAATGGAAGAGTAAGGACAATGTTGTCCATGTCCAAGTTCCAACAAAAAGGAACACAAAAACATTTGTAGTGTGAATGCATAGTGACATCTTTGAATGGACAGCTTTCAGTTCAGTTCAGTTCAACATCACGTTGGTAGTCCTGGGTCCAGATGCAGCTGCCATTTGAGAGAGTGACATATAAGGAATCTGTTAAGAGGCTTCAAGAGGAAGAAGAAATAAAAGGTAATGAAGAAGCAGAACAGAAGTCTGGCGAGAGGTTGACGCAATAGTAGAATAAATACTTGCACAACTGGGGAGGACTCTTTTTGGATTTAAGAAAGCTGTGTTATTTGGTCTACTAAGACTTTATAGAGAACTAGGCAGGGCAGATGTTGCAATCCTTTTGCTCAACTGTGTTTTATCATTTAAAACTAAATGGATGATAATGTTATTCCTACACACAAATTCTTATACATTCTGTTGTATATAACATAACATTGTTAAATTTTCACATTAAAAAAAAAAAAAAGTTTCTAGCCCTATTATTCATGAGGGAGATCGGAGTGGCTTGCAAAAATCATGCACATTATGTCATGCTGGTAAACAATGTCAGAAAAATGCATTTCTAATTTGCAGTCATTGCATTTTTTAACCCTAGAATTGTTTCTCAACGCTGTTCTTCCACTCCTGCTGAGTACCTGCTTTCTTTAAAAAGCCTCTGTCTACTCACACCTCCAAAGACACCTCCATAAACACTTATGGTCTGCAGAGTCTCCTTCCAAGTCCTTTTTTGTCTTAAAGGAAGGTGCTCCTCCTCATCCATCATCTTCGGAGAAAGATACTCTTTTGCACAAATTAGCAGTCAGTTAAGGAGTTAAAAAGTATGTTGGATGATGATAACATTACACTAACAATGCTGGAAGAAAAAAAAAACTATGCCCCCAGCATCATCCATGGTGCTTGTCTGACTTGAACTGGTTAAATTGATTTAATTCATGCCATGCAGATTTGGTAAAGAGAAAGAGCAACAACAATGTTGAGATGCAGTTAAGAGAGGTGGGGTGGTTGGGAAAAATACCATAAAAACTCAGAAGGGAGTGAACAAGAAAAATCAGAGAATCACACGGCTTTCTTCAGTGACATCTGAAGAAAACCATGTGCTATCATAGCCAGTTTAGTATCTTTGAGAATTTCTTGTTCATACAACTGGTGCATCCATCCAAATACGTGTCTTTCAGTGAAAATCCATTGGGTGTAATAAAACTGACACACAGATGTCTCTGGTGACCTCAGTATTTAAAATGGTTAGCTGAACTTGAAATCCCAGTATGATTTCTTGATGCCTCCTGGGGGATTCAGATAATACTGAACAAAAATGATTGTGTCATGTGCATGTAAGTGTGATATGGTTGCTGTTTTCTGATATGTATGAGTTGACTTCAGCCTGCTGTACCTCAGTAGAGATTATCAGACATCTCTCAGACATCTTGATGGACCACCTCACCTTGCATAGTGCGTTAAGTGCTGGAATAATGGATGATTCCTGGGAAATCAGCTGCAGTGAATGCAGTCTCTTGAAATAAAAAGAATGGTAAGTAAAGTAATATGACAACTAAATTACATATAACTGCAGACAAAACACAGAGGACATCCTTGTCATGAGGTGTCTAGATACAAGACCATAAGGTGGGAACATCTATGCAGCTGTTCATTGTGGAAATCATGTCAAAAGAGATGGAGCTGTTTGGTTTTCCAAGTTAAATGTGCAGTTTCTCCATTAGGTTGCACGTGGTGATGGAAATGCAAACACCATTTTCTTTCTTCACTTTCTCTTCATCGCTCTCCCAATTTCTACGGCGAATTCCATTGGCAAAGATGGAGAAGCAGAAGTTAGTTAATGGTTTTCCTCTTCTCGCAGAGGAATGTGTGAGTTTGTTAGAAACTCAGCACTGAAAGGGAAAAAGAAAAGAGAATTTAGTGAAGAGATGAAGTGAATAAGTGACAACTCTTGATTATCTGACACCAGGCCATGGTATGTCATTGTGGGCTGACAAGCCTAAGTGTAATAATACAATAAAAATTGATAATATTTTTGATATACATGCATTTTACTTATACATGAATGGTTTATTTTGTTTCACATTTTATGTAAACTGAATATCATTCAGATCTGGTATCAATCAAGGCAGCAATCCACCTTGCACATGTCAGTGAGTGTAATGATGCTGATATGTAAAGTAATGTGCTTTACTGTCCATAAGATGGCAACACCATTGGTTCCAACTTATTCCTATATCTTGCCAAAATTTTATGACCATGGTTTATAAATAAAACCTTGCTTGAGTTTATATTTTAAATATTTACAACCAGTGTGTATACCTGAAGCAACTGACAAAGCTAACATTACCTTGTTATTCAGTCTTAAGAAAGAATTAATTATTAGGCGATTGTACTTAATACTTAAATATGATTAAATAATTACCTTTAAAGTCTTTAAAAATAGAAAAATGTCAATTAAATATCAATTACACATTAACCTCAGACTGCAGAAGATTAATTTTGCAATTTGAGGATGTGCTAAAAAAGTTTTTGCACATCTTGAATAGATTGGAAAAGAAGTTATGTACATGAAGTTATGACTGACTTTATCTAATTAGATGGGTATGTCAGGATTTTAAGAACACTAATAAATATTAAAATTATTGACTCATCATCACTAAAAATAAATTATAAATTTAGATTTGATTTCTATTTTCTCTGCTGGAAATGATTTAAATCCATTGTGAATTCACATGCGTGACGTTCACTTGTTCACAAAAGATATCAACAAAGGATAAGATCTTTTGGATGCTAGAATACATTAGCCTTTGTAACTCAAAAAAAAGTCTATTTAATCAGTTTTCTCTCCATAAGTTTAAATTACATTCCATTGAAAAATACAGTCATATGTGAAAGCTCTCTTTTTTGCGTGAGTGTATTGTATCTCTCTCCCTCTCACTTGAGTCATTTTTTTATTTATTTGGTTTTTTTTTTCGTTTTCCTTGACTTAGTGTTCCTTTTCCAACTCTCACATTCACTCCCGAGGTATTTACCCTCTCTCTCTGGATTTACATTCCTTCTTACTCTATACGCTCTTTGCCCTTGTGCTGATGATTTTGCCATCCAAGTGCCCGACTAAATAACAAAAAAGTCTCAAGCATTCAACCCTGTAACTTGTTGAAGGAAAAATAAATGCAACAAAGTTCAACAGGGTAGAAGTTTTTGTTTGGTTAATAGTAGGAGTAACTTCATATTTAGCTAATACAGTGGCACCACACTAAATTTAGGACATCATAAAATTATAATATTCTCAGAATAGTCATCATTTCTTTATATAACAGAGATGGAGCATTTAGCCAGAAAAGCTCGATCTGACAATAAAAAAACAAAGAAAATATAGTAACATATGCCTCTCTTTGCAGTGTGTTCTTCAAGAAACTTTGAAGATTTTTGACATCCTTGGTGCTGATGTCAAAAAGACTTTTTGTAGGTAAATGGTATGACATTATAGGGTTTCATAGATAATTCATGTAATTTTTTTTTATTTTAAAAAATGCATTTCTAGTTAAAGTAGATATTTTTGCACTAAAGGTTTGGTAATAATTATGTATATATGCGATATTTAAATTGCAATAATGGTTCAGTGGGGACATGCATGTTTTCTATTAGTTAGATAGCAAAAAAAATGGGATAAAAATATTTTTGCAGCGTAATCAGATGACTCTTGGTTTTAGTAATTATTACTTTATAAAGTATTTTGAGGTTTCCTTCAACATAGATTCTTTGAAGTCATCTGGGGGACTAAAAGGGCAGCAAGATGACTGTGAGATATAGTCAGAACTAAAGCTTTATATATATTATAAATATTTTTCTTACTTGATCTTTACTTGGAAGTCTTTGCATGACTAGATACATAGATTAAAATTGATTAATTCACTAAAAGGCCACCAAATGTTGTCCTTTCATTAACAAACCACCACAATCAAAAAACAATTCTATTGGTCTAAATGTTAAAATGCATTCACATTGCCTTGGGTTATTACTGTGTCCATACTGCATTAAGCTTCGTAAGGAACAGAAAATAAGTTCACCATTTTTTTTTTCAGTCGTGCCTTAAACCCACAGTTTTTCCAGTGGCCAGCAGGGGACAACTCTGGTTGCAAAAAGATGCCTTCCTTCTTTTGTGACCTCATAAAACACTTTCCTGGCAAATCTATGGCTGAAATCAGTAATTTCAAGACTTCAATAAAATAAAAACCAAATGTTCCTTTTATAAATTATTGTCCCATTAGAGCCAGAAAAGATGATAAACAAGGGTATGTTGTACAGTGTGACTGAGAAGACACTTGTCTATGAGTATATAGTTTCCCTTTATTTCTCTGTCAAATCAATCCATTGCTCATCACATCTGATTTAAAAACATTCTGTTTCAGAGATGGTGTGGCTACTTCCATCTTTTATACACAATCTATAGTAAAACGCCACAGTTATCAGTGTCCATTTTACATTGCTGTTCAGCAACAGTTGGACATTGGCAGAAACAATACCATATATAAAAACTCTCCCATGTTATTTGGATAAGTGCTATGAACAATGACAGTGGAACAGTGGAATTATTAATGTTTGAAGGATCATTTTGTTTCCCATGGTACTATCATGTAAGTACCAGCAAGAAAATGTCTAAAGACCTGTTCTTCACATCTGGATCAAACTTGACAATTTGTAGACACCCCATAATGTGTTTTCTTTGCAGAAGAAATTGGTGTGCTATATGTATAAAGTTAAACCTACTCAGGAGCAGCTTCATCCAACCACACTGTGGCATTCTTATGGGAGGAACTGACTGAGAAGGGTGATCTTTGATCTTTTATGTTACGTACAGATAAATTCAGAAACAACACTTTATTTTCATGCATCTTACAGCAACCAATGCATGTCAGCTGATAAAATATACCAGCATCAAAGTTCTCTCAGGCACTCCTATCTGGCATTTTCAGAACAGTGCCAGGTACTAAAACATTTTGGTGGACATAACCAGTCAAGCTGACCTACTTCCTTGGGGGAGGCTTTTGGGATTGTATGCTGTCTGGGAAGAATTTTATATCAATTTCTTTAAGATACCTGAATAATGAATAATGCCAAAATAATGCAGTAAAGACACATAATAACAAATTTATCAAGTACTATGAGGTCTTTAAAGAGATATGAAGGCAATTCTCAATGACATTCACAGTGCTTCAGTTTACATAAAAAAATAAGCCCAGAGAAGTTGCTGGTAAATAGCTGTGAAAGATCCTGTAATGTTATCTATTGTTATTTAGTGCTAGGTATTATAGAAAGCCTTTTTGTTTGTTTGATTGTTTGTCTGTTTTTAATTTGTAGTTTCCAGTGTTCAGTATAAAATTATTGTTTGTATTTAATAGAAACAGAAACCTGATACACCAAGGCAAGGAAACGATAGACCAAACACACCATTAAAGCAAAGGAAAAAATTAAGACTTCACCATAAAGCTCACCCAGTCCAGCCAGCATGCAAGTACATTGATACCACCCAACATGAATGTCACGCACATATTTTTTCTCTGTAGGCCACACATACAGATAGAGAACAATCTGCAGAATTCCTTGTGAGGACTGTTTAGTCCTCTGATAAAACAAATATTTGCATGACAGATAAGAAGCTGATGAAACACTGAGATCATAGACTTAGTGAAACTGGAAAGATTCTGTGGTCAAAACAGAGGACTGCAACCTACCAGGACTGGGATGGAATCCAGACTAAGAACTGAATGTGAAACATCTCAGCTGGTGCAAAAGTACACACCAGACCTTGGCCAAATAACAGTAGTTTTCAAGCTTTTTACTTCATCCCACTTGAACCATCAGACAGAAAATGATTGCTTTATTAATTTGGGCATAGTTTGGCCAAATGACAAGCTTACAAGTCACCTTCACCTGCCATAGCTAGTGTTCATGAAGCCTCTTTGACCCAGGTGTGGTGTTCACAAAGGCTACACAAAACAAAAAGATAATGAAACACAACACAAAAACAAAGAACATAACACAAAATGTCATACAAAGTATGTGAGGAAGTAAACACAAGAAGCAAACAGTGCACAAAAGCAATACTGAGAGACACATTCTTACATGGAGAAGTGATTTTTGCGTCTTTCTTTCTTTCTGTCTTCCTCCTCCAATACTTTGTGTTGCCCAATCTTTTCCTCCTCCATCTCCTGTGTTTGATGCTGCTCAGCTGACAATCCACTCAGAACACATGATTTTTCAGTACATTTGTTCACCTCATCTATGTGCAACATATCATTCTACTATTTTCATTCCTTTTAATGTCCATTCCTGTCTTCCTTCTCAGTGAAGACCCATGTCAGGCCAATATCTTTTGTTTTTCCAGTGCAAAGGTGCTCCAATTTCACTGTTTTCTTTTTGGTTTTTCTTGAGAGGTTTCTGGTTTTGGGAATAGATGGTATCCCACAGAAAGTGAGATACAGTTATTAGGACAAGGAAGAAGGATGAGAAAATACAAGGAGAAGACAGGAAGCACATTTCGACAAGGAAAGCAAGGACAATAGTTTTGTAAAAGGTAACCTAAAACATTGACCTGACATTCATAGACAGAGAAAACCATTTTCAACATTTTTGTCCTTCTGTTTTTCATACAGTACATGTCTGAGAAAGCATGGCTGAACAGAGGGCCACAGATTGAAAGAGATATACCTGAGTTGTGTTTAGATGGAAAGAAGAGAACACAGACTAAAAATAACACAAAGAAAAAACCAGTTATAATTTGCATTGAACAATCTTCAAGCTTTGACTTTTGAAGGTGCCCCTGCAATGTGAGGTCTCACTGGGAATTCAATACACCTTCTAGAAAGTGCTTTTAACTTTTAAAATGATCATGAAGCAACCCAGTGGTGTGAGTCTCATCCAGAAAGCAAGATATTTAAGATTCCATGCACATTACAACCCATTATGAACTTTTTTTGTATTTAGAAAAAAAATAAACTGCTTGAAAAAAGGTGGAAAACTGCTTGTCTTAAACTTAAGATTGTCTAAAATTCCAAAGAAACATGGATAATTAGGAATTTCTCTTTCTTTGTTTAGAGGGTGCATGGAATTATTACATTAGAGACATTTGTCTTTTGAACTTGTCACAATTTAGATCCAAGCATACAGAAAATGGCATGGACATATAACAAAGGTGCAGATGAATTTTCATTAAATTTCCCCATTCAGATGAACAGGGAAAATTAAGTGAGTGATATCATGGAGGGAGGAGAGTCTCTTCTCTGTCTTGCGGAAGAAGAGCTGAGACAATGATGGAAGAAGCTGGATTTCTTAGTATTAGTTCACAGTTACTGCTTCTTTTTGCATACATCTGATAAGCGCTTTCAGAACAGCTCTTTGTGACAAGAGAAGCCAAAAAAGAAGAAAAAATCACAAGCTACAAGTGTTTATGTTTCTCTTATAACTCTCTCAAGAGTCTTAAGAAAGCAGCATTAAAAGACCTACTAGAAACATAGCCCCTGCCCATCCTGCAAAAATAAAATTTCCCACCCTCACCCTGCCCCATTACAGTACCTAAATTGGTCTGTTCCGACCAGTATCATCATAGCATTTAGACATGCATAATGTCAGTCCATCCACCTCTTCCTGCATTCAAAGAGGTGATGGTTTTTTTGTGTTGCATGCTTTTGTTAGTGCATATGTAAGTAGCTCAACACATACATCCAGGCTTAGTAATCTAAATGCTCTATACACATTCATTAGGCTTGAGACTAAAACCTTATGAACATTCTTCAGCTTATTTATCATATCAGTATCCTTATTGATTGTGACAAAACCCATGCAGATTAATCTACAACACAAACTTTACATATGTACACTGTCACAACAAAAGCAGCCTAGATGAAAAAAAGGGACAGATACACTCAGAACAACTGGATATTGGGAAAGGAGAGGATCAAATGATGCGTGTACATGTGATGTAAATCTAATCATGAACCTCCAATAGACTGAAACCTTATTCATCAAGAGGCAAATTGAAAACTAACAGCCTGAGCACCAGGCTAAACAGAAAATGAAAAACCCTACCTGGCCTAAAATCAGGGTCATATACGCTCCCCTCCAAAAGTATTAGTACAGTGAGACCAAGCCCGTTATTATTGCTGTAGACTGAAAACATTGGGTTTTGGCATAAAAAAAAAAAATCATATCTCTGCTTTCATTTCCAGGTATTTATGTCTGGAAATGAAACATTGTATGTGCTGTAAATAAAGACCTTGAAACAACAGTTAGTGACATCAGCAGCAACCTCCAGAGGGCAGGAGTTAAGGTATCTGAATCTACTCTTCAAAGAAGACTTCATAAAAAAAAAGTACAGAGGATTCACCAGAAGATGCAAACCACTAATTAGCAAGAAGAATAGAAGGACCAGGTCTGGAATTAGTCAAGGTCAGAGACGAGCCTCAGAAATTCTGGGACAAAGTTTTATGGACAATTGAGGCAAAGATGAATGATTTACCAATGTGATGGAATGGCTAAAGTTTGGAGAAAGAAACACAGTTGAGGTAATGTGACAGCTTGGGATTGCAAGGTAATTGCAATCAAAATTAATTAATTCAATTAATTCAAAATGAACCCCTACAAACTAAAACTCCCTACTTTAATATGTTTAATTTCTGAGATGGGCTCATTAATCTCCATTGATGATGTCACACGTGATTACAGCAGCACAATGAACTCAGAAGTACAGAAACATTTTGTCTGGTAATTTAAAGAAAGACGCAGCCAAACTGATTGGGAGATCCTTCATCATATACCAAGATAATGACCCATAACACACTGCCAAAACTACAAAGGAGTTCATCAGGGGCAAGAAGTGAAAGGTTTTAGACTGGACAAGTCAATCTACAGACAAATAACAATTAACAAAAAATAACAATGAGAAAATATTAAGTCTTATTCACTGTAATCGATTTTAAGTTATTTGTTCCAATACTTTTGCTCACAAGAAAAATTGGTGGGTCATCTTCTGAACTGTGTATCAGATCCAGATGTAAATGTAACTTGAAAATAAAGGTTGATATGTTGATCTTTTATCTCATGACAAAAGATCAACATTTTTTTTTTTTTTTTTTTTTAAAACTCAAATGTTTTCAACCTTCAGCAAAAATGAAGGGATTGGCCTCAGTGTTGCAGTACTTTTAGAGAGAAGTGAAAGAATAGCTACATATTTTGGACAATTTGTACATCACTTTCAGGTGAAAATTTAAATTATCTTAGCCTAAACATCAGAAAAGTAGGCCTAAACAAAACAAACAAACAAGCAACCAAAAAACAACAAAACATATGTTGTTTACTTTAACATTTTTGTTTCATATGTATCTGATAATAATAACAAGCTGTCATCAAGGTCATGTTTTCACAAGCAGATTCCCTTAAAGTGTTACCATCTCTGTGAGGTTGCTCATTTTCACATACCAAATTAAGTAATGAAACTGAGAGGTCTTGGTATAATATTTGTGATTTTTGGAAAGAGTAAAGACTAGTTATTTTTCTCTCCAGTCTTAGTCTTAGCTTAGACCTTCTAACGGTAGCTCCAAACTTAGTGGCCTGACTCTAAATTGCTGTTGCAAGAAAGCAAATAAACTTTTTTGAAACATATTTCCTGAAAAAAACTTGAATTACATCTTTAAGTGGTGCTCCCACCCAAAACACTAAGGACATACCCTGTACATTGGTAGTAGTTTTGTAAATAACATAAATAAAATAAAGATACTCTGAATTTTAAAGCAAATTTGCAATTAAAAAGAATGTGTATGTTTGGAGGCAAGTGATTTCTCCATTACAAATCTAACTGAATAATTTCCTATTTAATTTTTGCTGGGAGAAAAAAAGGTGAGAGCAACTTGTGGAAAGGGCAGTCAAAAAGATACAAACTTAACAAACAGACATTCCTTTTCATACTGAAATCAAATAGATTTTTGTACAAATTTCTTTTTTAAACATAGAGGGAGCTATTCAGAGAGAAGGATGGTGAGACAGCTTGTTAAAAATAAACTAAACTGAAATAATATTTTTTTTCTTTACAGTCTTTGAGAAGGACAATATGTTCTTCCTCGTTGCCATTTGTTGGTTTTAGTACAGAGGTAGCTGCAGGTCTGGGCACACATGCACAAAAAATTCCCCATTGTCTACATTGCGATTTTCTCTTTGTACATTTTTTTTTTGCAGTCTTCTCTTCTTCCTGTGTGATTTTCTGCATCTGTTTTTCTTCTACCATGGGCTGTCACTCCAGTAGCCGTTCACTGTACCTCCCACTGAGCATCCGCAGCCAAAAACAAAGAAGAGACAGACGGACAGGACAAGAAGGGTAGGATGGGGTTCAAGGGTAAAGGACGGGGAAAAACAGGGAAAGAAAGAGAAGCCAAATGGGAAGAAAACTAAAAATATTGCCACTGGTCACACTGGTGCAAGTAGTAATGGTGCAGCAGCAGGGATGGTGGTGGTGTGGTAAAGAAAAGAAAACTATTCTTCTGACCCTCAGGCAGAGTTGCAATGTTTGAAACATTTATAGGTCAATCCATCCAACTATTTTCTTAACCACTTATCCAGGGGCACTGGAATCTATTTCAGCTGTTATATGGTGAGAGGCGGAGTACACCCTACACAGGTAGCCTGTCTATCGCAGGACACTTTTCTAGATACAGAGGAAGTTAGTTCCTCTGTCACCTGAAACTAACAACTCTTTGGAAAATTTGAGGATTACCTTCCTTTCTGACACCACGTTGATGTCTTGACTGTAGTCAAGGTGCATTTAGCCTAGGAAACAGGTGAAACAGCGGGTTCTGTATTCAAAATTAACTCCTACAAACTAAAACTCCCTATTTTATGTGTTTAATTTCATCTACACGTAAACAAAAAGTCAAACACTGTTTGGTGTTAAAGGGAGTTGCCTTAATGAACAGCATATTATATCCACCTGCCTTATGTCATGTATTTAGATGGGTTACCAGTTTAGGGAGTGGGCCCTCACTAACCTGTTAAACTGAACAATATTCTAAACTAGGATCTTAAGGAAACTTACTTTCTCTTGGATTACATTTTTTGTGATATATCACAATATCTGTAATCAACACATCTACCATCTATTTTCTTGCTTTCCTCCTGCTGCACATTTTCAGGCAATCAGTTATATACTAGAAAGCTCGTAACCCAGAAAATGGAAGGGCAGCTTCTTATGTGGTTATTGTGGTGAAAGGGTCTATTTTACTTGTGCAAACCAGGCAAAACACTAGTTATTTTATCCTGCTTCCAGGCTTTACACTAAGCTAGGCTAACTACATACTGCTTCCAGCTTAATAGCCAGACATGACAATCACATCAATTTGCTGACCTCATTCTAGGAAAGAAAACAACTAAGTTTCCTTTAAACTGTTCTTTTAGCTAGTAAGTAATAAAACAGCAACAAGGAAACATGAAAGTGATAATCTGTTCTCAAGGTTTTGCAACTCAGCCTATTGCTGACAGTGCATGTGAGTGAACAGCAGATGAGGGAGGATCATGTAGTAAGATTATATTGCCTCTCTGATCATGACAAGACCTACTACACTCAAGCTCTTAGTAACACACACACACACACACACATATGTGTGTGTGTGTGTGTTACTATAGCTGTTAAACTTCTTCCTCCATCCAATAACAATAAAAGGAAAGCATACCCATAATTAAAGCTGGGTCAAAGTCACAAAAAGCATGTTGCCATTCACCTATTTTTATGTGTATCTCTTTTCAGTGTACACATTATAAAGCCTGAGACGAAATGTTTGAATTTACCTAAAAGAATACTGCAAAAGAATTTTATGTGTGCTCAGGAGTAAACTTTGACATAAAAATGTAACAAAGTGCAATAGAAATAAATCAAGGACTTAAGGAGTGTAGTTTTCCTCAATTAATAAATGAAATTATCAAAAAGGTTTTAGGTTTGTTTGGGGATTTGTTAATGACACCATCTTTTTGCATCTGGTTCCTGACTGAAGAGATCAGTACTAGAAATGATCAGCCATAGGATCATTTACAACCAGCTGTGGTTAATTGTTATGTTAATGTCTTTCTTTCTTTCTTTCTGACACTGATTGAGCTTTCAATCAGGGTGTTAAATCACAGAGAAAAGGGGCATTATTTGATTTATAAAATCTTGCACCAATCAAGAGACAACCCATTCAACTTTTTTCTTGCTGCACATAGTCCTTAATCATTTATGCATTTAATATTAGCCTTATTCACTTGATTGTTAATCATACGACAACTTCAAGTTTATTTTAACTCCTCAGAGGTTGTTTCGGGATGGGTGCAGATTGGAAACCACTGTACTTTGGCTGTCACACTAAAAAGTATTTCATCAACTTCTTCTGCAATACACTGGGAAGCAGGACAAAGACAACGAGGGCTCAGAAGCTGATTATTCATTTGACATATAATGCAACTTTTTGTCTCTCCCCCTAAAGGATTACACTAAGAACAAATGATGTGTCTGTAGCACAAAAGTAAATTTCTACTGAAAACATGGCTTTTAAGTTTAAGTTGCAGAAATGCTACAGTTAGGGAGTTTTGAATATGAAAATGTTTCTCAATCTATTTGTAGACTAGTGAATGTTCTTATTCTGGAGTAAAAACATGCTACAGTAATATTTTATGTCTCTGTGTGTGAATGTATGCATTCTGAGGCTTCATATCAGAAAATTTCACATGGCCACTCGGGTACCAGGGTTAAAGTACTGAAGTACAAGTGCAGTTGAAATACAGGCAAGGAGTAGCACAGAGAAAGCTAGAGGTAAACTAACTCAACTATAAGTCTAAATTAACCTAGACTACACTACTAGTCAAAAGTTTGGAAACACTTGTGAATGTGTCCAAACTTTTGATTACTATAAGTGTCTATTTCAGATTAAATAAGGTTCAGTTAATCTGTTTTCAGTGTTTAAATTAGGCCTCTAGTGGCTCCATGAACTTTCATTTATTGTTGTTTCTAACAAGAATAAAACATGAGGGATGAATACAGAATGATAGGGTAGCCAGGATGAATTGGTATTATTTCAGTGCGTAGGATTTTTTTCTAGATATTATCTAGATGTTATTGTTGCTGCTGTTGTTGATATTTTGTTACTTTCTGTGGGCTATGCTACAAGATTGAGGGAATGGGTGACTGGCATCGCTTGAGGCCAGGTGGCTCAAAGGGCTCTAGGGTGGAATTGGCGATGGGGGTGAGGTGCAGTGGGGCGCCGGTCATTCCAGAGATGTTACTGAGGCTACGTGACTTCTCATAACCTGTGGCTACATGAGGATAGCATGCACAGGTAAAAGGTTAGTGCCACGGTTATGAAGAATCATTGATAACAGGTACAACAACATAAAATGATATGGCAAACAGATGAAATGACAGAAAATCAAGATGTCAAAATGTATATTAGATAATAGATGTATAATAGATGTTATGAGGGCATTGCACATAATATATAGATATCAACCATTTATTATAGTTACAAGCATTTGTAAATTAATCAAATAATAGTATTAAAGGAAAACATCAGAAAAGAATAAAAATATTACAGACCAAAGGAGAAATTTGGGGGAAACCAACAGACAGATGGACAGAGGGACAAACAGATGGACAGACAGACACAGACAGAGACAGAAAAAAAAAACAGGAATATGGGTTACAAAAATTAACTAACAGTTGCCAAAATATTAGATGCCTAAAGGTTCTGCTCTGCATTACCAACATAAACTAGTAAGGGAAAGGTACTTTAGTCAGGTAGACAAGGCCCTTTGATCGCAAGACATAACATTTGTGTACATGTACACATTCCCCAGAGTACACGGCAGTGGAACACTTTATTAACGAAAAGAATTCACTGCCAGCTTAGCTGTTTGATCATTTTGGGAAACTCAGAGCAGCTCAGGTGGGTAAAACATCTGGAGCTGAGCAAAATTTAAAATACACACACAGTCTTCCATTATGGTTTCCAGATGTTTTAGTCAGTGTACTGGTAACAAACTGCTGTTAACAGTGAAACAGTAAAGTAGAAAGACAGAAGGCAAAATCCTTTGTGAGATCAGGGTCAATGTATGAGTTTCATCTCATCCAAATTACCACATTTAACCCTCTGAGGTCTAACCTATCACAGGTGATGATCCCCAAACGTAATCCTAACCCTATTTTGGGGGAAAAAAAAAAAAACAAAGGCAAAATTGAGTTTTGAGGGGAAACACTTGATGGGTGTCAAAAGGATTATTTTCTTTGTTGCTGATTGTCATAACTTTGAAAATAAATTCTAAAAACCAAAATTACATATGGGCATTAAATGAGATAAATATAACAATGACAATGCAAATGAATCGGTTTTCTGAACATATGTGGTGCAATTACAAAGTTCTGTAACTGCAAATAGAATTAAAAGCCGCATCTGATTTCAGTTTGAGTGATATACCTTATTGTCTATAGGTAGTGTCTTTAGACAGGGCTGTAATGCCTCCAAGGTGACAGCTAACTGCTCCCATCTGTGTTGCATGCTGGATGTTTTCAAGTGTGTCAAGAACTTTCGAGCTGAACTTTACTTTGAAGAAAGAGGCATCACATGAACATAAGTCTGTTGAGCATGGTGGCAAAGATTGTGTTGGTATGGCCAGAAAACTAGTAGTAAAGTCTCTGGCCATGAAAGTCAAGTCTGATGTTTGAACCTCTGTCTGTAGTGAAGCTTCAGACCCAGGCTGGAATGATCAGAGCAAAACCTTTGTGGAAAAACCTAAAAATAGAAGCCATACTGAAAACAATCCAGAGGTGTACACGGACACAACCTTAGAGGGGAGACAGATTTAATTTAAATGAAGTTAAAATTTATGGGCAGAGAAACTGAACCTTTGCATATTGTATAGTTCACCATGTTACTGAGTTTTAGTGGCATGGGTTAGCGTGCCAACATATTCAAATTAGCTCTGAGACAAAGTACAACAGACACTTCAAGTGGCCAAATTAGAAGTGCTTAGGGGATTTTTCTCAACATGGATGTTTATCTTCTTTTCTTATTCTTAACTAAATGACGGAACTTTATTTATTTTTAGGGTGGGGCAGGGAGTTCAGGGAGTGGGCATCATGGTAATTGCCTGCCCCCCCCTCCCAGTGCCAGCACCCATGGTGGGGAGAACAACTGCCTGGGAGCTCACAGTCAAACTTGGTTCCATAGTCCCTAAGGAACAACAGATGCTGCTTCGTGCCCGCAGGGGGCCAGACAATCACCAGGGCAGATCTGCTGGAAGCGCAGACAACTGGGAAACGTCTGCCAAGAGTATTCACTGATGGAGTTGGTGCAGGTGTTCCGGGTCATCGGCCTTCCAGCACTGGTCCAGAAGTGACGTACAGCATTTCAGTAAGGTGCTGGGGGGGTACACACAGGGCTATGGTGGACTCAGGCTGTGCACAGACCCTGGTCCACCCTACCCTAGTTTGACCTGGGCTTTATTGGAAGCAGGGTGGGTGGAAATTAGGTGCATTCACAGATAGAGTGATAATGGAAATTCGACATAAGGGCAAAATGCATAGAGCCAAGATGGCAGTTAGCCCTCGCCTGGCACACCCCATAATTCTGGGTACTGATTGACCAGGGTTTGAGAGATTGGAAGGACAATATGCAGGGGTGTGTTCATGGCCGGTAGGGACGTGCGGGTTCTGTGGTGACACAAGGTTGTCCAACGCTGCTGTCAGGGAGGAGAAGCCAATGGGGCCTTCGCAGAAGGGCCTGCAAGCTGCTGAGATTCACTCCATGGAAGATTTTCCACTGGAGCAGTCCTGGGATGACACTCTACGCAAAGCCTTTGACCAAGTGATGAAAATTGATGGTCAAATGGTGCACCCTGACAACGCGCAGTCATTCCCCCATTTTGCACTGATTAGGGTGACACCGACACAGGGGAAGAGCATTCCCAATTGTTGCTGCCAAAAAGCCACTGGAAAATAGTTTTACAGGTGGCCCACTTTAATCCAATTGCTGGACACATAGGATATGGAATAACTCTGGATGAATAATGACCAAGGGGATGTGCACCATGGGTATGCATCCTACCTGGATTGCCAACTAGTAAATCAGACAACCATTCCAAAAGTGGCATTGTGCCCACTACCACTGATGGAGGTCCAGTTTGAATGCATTGGCAAAAAATGTCCCAGCCACCTGACCAAGCCTCTTCTCTGGGACCCAGTGGGTAGAGGATGGAGGCTCAGGGAAGATGGGTTCATTGAACCTGTTATGTATCAGAAGGCAACAGCACCTAAAGAATTCTGTGACCTCACATACCTATACTGTAAGGATGGCAACTGCAGTGAGATAATTATTTGAAAGAGGGGCAGTGATGTTTCAGTGGTGACATCATGGGGAGCCGACTTCACCAAAGTAGTTATTGGAGATGGCCTACTACCAGTATAGCTACCAAAAGCAGTGTGTTCTGGTTGCTGCTAAAAGCCTCAGGCTTAAAACTGGACACTGCAGCTCGAGAAAAGAAGGAATTCCACCTCCACGCTTGTTTGTTTTGTTGGATGGCCTTTTGTTTGATTTGACTCAGGAATTTGATTTATACTGTGTGTAGTTAAGTTATAGTTTAATTAAAAAGGACCATCAAGGCCAAACTGTTATGAAGGCACCAGCACCTAAAGGGGTCTGTGACCTCACACACCTGTACTGTAAGAACGGCAACTGCAGTGAGATCAGCAAATGCCGGTGTCTGTCAGTGGGATTGACATGCATGGAGTTCTGCTCCTGATACATGTATATTCTGAAAGCTCTCAGGCCTTGTATTATTAATCTACATCAGTTTTTGTGGGTTAACCCCCATGCAGACAGGCTGTACTTGAGTTCTTTTTTAGTTTTGAGGTATATAACAATATATATCAATTTAACCATCTTGGCAGTAAAATATTTTTGGCCAAGAATCCATTTCATATAGGGGAGGCCTTAGAGATGAGGAAAAACATGGTTGTGTTTAGTTCTACCTCCGGAAGGGGTATTTCAAAAACTAAAGCACTTTTTGGCAGTTTGTCACTAGGCTAGGGTGCTGGACCTGTGTAAGGAAAACTGGGAGGAAGGTTCAAGCCCAGGGAAAAACAATATTCAATATGGCCTGGACCTGATAGCAAAGCTGCACAAACTGGTGAGATTATCACAGAGAATGTGCTCTAGGTCCAGGAACGTCAACACCCGTATGACAGAGGGGCTAAGTGCAGACAATTTGCAGTGAAAAAGTACTTGTATTACCCCCATTGTCCAGCTCAAAACTATTCGCCAAGTGGCAAGAACCATTTGTGGTTACACAATGAGTGGGGAATGTAGACTATGAAGTGGTGTGCTCGGACAGGGGTAGTTCTCCTCAACTCAGATTTACCCAGATTTCAACACAGATATTTCCCGCTTGCCCGGTCGCACCACTCTCATACAGCACCATTTTAAGAGTCGCACAGGAGTGGCAGTGCATTCATGTCCGTATCACGGACTGAGTATCCAGAGCATCTGAACAATGACGCCCTGGATACTATAAGTTGCAAATAAGTGGTGTATTTTGGTGGGTGGATTGCTGGGCAGGGTATATGTCTAGAGGAATGAGTGTGAATCTCTGGAAGTACGCATGCACCTATTTATTTTATTTATTTATTGTTTTATTTATTTATTTTTTTAGACACTAAAGACAGCTTACACAATATATATATATATATATATATATATATATATATATATATATATATATATATACACACACACACGCACACACACACACACACACACACACACACACACACACACACACACACACTGCCTGGCCAAAAAAAAAGTCACCACCTGGATTTAACTAAGCAAATAGTTACGAGCGTCCTATTGGATAATTACTAATAAAGTAATAATAATAAAATTATATGTTTGACAGGCACAAAGGAGGCAATTTACAATACTGTTGACAGAAAATATCACATAACAAGTAAGACTGGGTTCCAAAAAATAGCTGAATGAATGGCAGGCTGGATAAATGGCACTAGGCTTCATTAAATCACCCTAGAGGTGCAACAAAACAAAACACTGAATGACTCAAAATTTGCTGCTGTACATGTACTAGGACACATGGCTAGTTGACTGCAAGTATTCAGGTGATTTTTCATTAATCAACTGCTCTTCTATGCCTTCATCACCCAGTGTGTGTGGGCCTGCTGCTCAATATCAAGCTGCAATATTGTGTGAGAACTAACAAATAATAATAATACATCAATGTATGTGTTTAAGAACTCTATTTAAGTCATTTTAGGTTACATTCAAATTGTACTATTACTAGTAGTATTAGTAAATGCTCTAGTACTTATATAGCACTTTTCTACTCAAGCTGAGCATTCAAAGATTTCCTACCACAAGTCTCATTGACCTGCATCAGAGACAACTCCGGGATCAGTATGTTGCCCAAGGATACATCTGGTGTAGAATCTTGGGATTGATACACTAACCTTCCAACTGGTAGAGGACCTCCTCTACCACCTGAGCCACAGCCACCCTGTAACACACTGTTCTTGGACAAGGCTTTGGGAGAGGGTTAGTGTAACTTGCCGCTAATAAATTAGTCAGTTAATGTTTTGTGGCAACAAGTTTGGACAATTTTTAAGCCATAATATAAATTTTTATGGCAATGGAGATATTAAAGTGTGCATCTGGTCAAGCCACAAAAATGACACAAATGACAAATGTGGTTTAAATGGACTGGTTCTTATACATAATTTTTCTACTCTACTTGAGCATTCAGAGCGCTTTATAGAACATGCATCATTCACCCTTTCAAACCCATTCATACAGGCACTTCTTCCAACATTACAAGTGCTTTCTACTTTTAATATTCACATTATTGCTGAATACTGAAAGTGGACAACCTTTTCAAAACACTGTGCACTCTGTGTTTGTGCATTTGCATGTGTTTAAGGGGTGGCTGTTGTTACAGAGGTAGAACATATCGCCTGAAGATTGGTGGTTCGAGCCCTGGGTCCTCAAGTTCATATGCCAAAGTGTCCTGGCAAGATACTGAACCTGAAATAGTTCCTGACACATCTTTGTGGGTGCATGTTTGATTTTTATAAAGCACTTAAAGCATACAATAAAACACTGTATGAATCTGTGTTTAAATAAGACTTGGAGTAAAAAGAGATATATAAGAACAGTCCATTTGTAGTTGCTGAAAATCTGTGTTATGTGTGTGTATACAGCTTTGTATGCTTAGGGTGCATATACAGTTGTGGTCATTATACATCCACACCATAGGCATCAATTCCTGGTAATTTGGGGCTTTTAATGATTTCTATAAATGGCTCTTTTTCCAGGGTGGAATAATTGTACATAAACTACTAACTCTTTAACTACTGACTACTACTCTTAAAAAAAAAAAAAAAAAAACAAGAATTGAGTGCTTGGGGTTCAGTATTTTGCCCAAGGATACTTTGGCATGCAGCCCGCAGCAGCCAGGAATCAAACCTAAAGGGTGGCTGTAGCTCAGGAGGTAGAGCAGGTCACCTACTGATCGGAAGGTCGGTGGTTCGATTCTTTGCTGCTCCAGTTGCAAGTGCTTGAGTGTGAATGTTAGATAATAAAAGCGCTTTGTTAATCATGGAAGTGCTTGTGTAATGAGGTAAATGTAAACATGTTGTATAAGCACTTTGAGTGGTCAAACAGAGTAGAATAGTGCTATAAAAGAACTAGTCCATTTACCAAATGGTTCCGAAGGTTCTACAATATATTTTGACTTGACTGGTAAGTTCTCTTTGCCAGCATATAAAGGATTTGTTTGACAGCACTCATTGAATGGACAATACTCAGAACAATAAGAAAGTCCTAGGGACTCAGTTAAGATCTAAGGAGAATTGTAGATTTATTCAAATTAGGAAGGTCTCTTCGAGCCATTTCTAAACAACTGCAGACTCCAAGATCAACAGTTCAAACAATTAAAGATAAGTAAATATTATTCAGACTTCATGACTTTGCCAAAGTCATGAAGAAGACCAAACTGTCACTCCTTAGATGAAAGGAAATTGGTTAGGATTTTCAGAAACAACTCAGGAACCACCAAGACTCAAGTCTTCCACAAACTGGAAACTGCTAGAACACCATTGTCACTGTCCACAACTTTTATATCATCATGGACTGAGAGGGTGCCAACCAAGAAAGGAGCCCCTGCTCCGAAATCAACATCTTCAAGCTTGACTGAAATTTTCAACTGCCTGCATGGACAACTGTCAAGCACAGCAGTGGTAGCATCAATCTCTGGACCCGATTTGCTACTAGTGGTACTGGTACATTGCACAAAGTAGGTGGAATAATGAAGGAGGACTACCACCAAATTCTTCAGCTTCACTTGAAATCATATGGCTAAAGCAGGCTTAACATTAAGCTTCTGAAATGGCCTCCCCAGAGCCCTGACCTCAACCCTATTGAAAATTTGTGGACCACACTTAAAAGCTTGGTCCATGCCAAGAAACCAACTCTACCAATTCTACCAAGAAGGGTGTCAAATATCCAGTTGGAATTTAGCCAGAAGCTTGTTGACGGTGACCAAAGCAAATAGGGCAACTTGATAAGGGACATTTAATGAAATATTAGTGGGGCTGTGTATATTTGTGCGGATTACAGAAAATCCAAAATAAATTCAAACTTTTGCATTTTTTAAGTCAAGTGGACATTAAAAACTATATGTGTAAAGTGTAATTTATACTATGGGGCCCTGTCTTAAAAAAGTGATCACAGATTAAACCCTGTCTGCAAAACTGGATTTAGGGAAATAATTGTTTACAGGTATAGTCTGTAGAGTATGTGTCAAGGTCTACAGAGGCAGACTGAGTAGAGCGTGAAGGAATGTGGACCCAAAACCAGAATGCATGGAGGCAAACAGGGTGAACCTGAAAGCAATTCTGGAGATGGTTAATATTAAAGAACACTCTAAAACCAAATGGAACTAAAATAATAACACCCCACTAAAAGCTCGCTGGAGACTATAAACTGAGGAAACTAAACACTCTGCACTGCAGCGTAAAAAACTGGTGCTTGAACAAATAATCTGACAAGGGACACCTGAGAAGATAAGTGCACAGACAGATCATTAGGGGAAGGGACAACAGTTCTGGGACCCTGCCAGGTCATGGAGAAGCACAGGGAGGATGAACAGTTCAGGTGGCCGCCCAGGCCAAGGGGCAACATTTAAAGACAGAATCCAGCAGAGGAGGCATGGCCAGCAGCAGAAACGGGAGATCTCTGGGGGCTGGCCTCAAGGCCATCAGTGAAGATGGAGGAACTCTGGTGGCCAGCTGGATGACCAGCGATGGAGAAAGTCAGGGGATTGACTGTACGGCCAGTGAAAGCTGGCTGTGCAGATGGAAGAATTCTGGAGACTTGGCAGGAGGCCAATATTGGCAAAGGGGACAGAGGACCTCAGGTGGTCAGCCGTTGTTGGCGGGGGCAACAAGACACCTCAGGTGGTTGCAGCAGCAGTGGAGACCCTCTAGGAAGTGACATTTTAGGTGACGGGGTCTTTGGTTAAGCTGGAGGCAGACGACGATGAAGGCAATGGGACACCTCAGATAGTTAGTGTCGGTGTCGGCATCCCACGGGTGTCATGGCCAGAGGCTGACATTGGAGATAACTCTCCAGGGGCTGTCGACAAAGGAAACTCTCTGGGGAACGACATCAGAAGAGACCTTCTGGTAGTCGGTGACGAAGGAGACCCTCTAAAGGCTGGCATTGGTGGAAGTGATGGAACATCTCCAGTGGCCAGCGATGAAGAAGATGAGAAGGTCGACGGCAGAGGAGGCTCTCTGTGGGCTGATGTTGATGATTGTGACAGGACACCTTGGGCTCAGCCAGGATCGCACCCTTAAATATAGGTACAGACTCTGGCTACAGGCAGAGCAGGCTTGGTTTCAGGCAGCTTGGGACCTATGACCTCTGGATTCATTAGCCCAAGCGGAGTGGGACTCTCTGACTCCGGACTCCCTGGCTCTGAGAGAGCACAACCCATTGGCTTGAGCTTGGGACCCTCTGGCTGAAGCAGAGCGGAATTTTCAGGGGACACAGGAAGTTTCTCAGAGGATGCAGGAAGCTTGGGATCCTCAGGGGATGCAGGAGATTCTGAATTTACACTGGAGGGACAGGAAGCACTGACGATTGGGGTTGCAGGACACACTGCAGTCTCCTCGGACTGCAGAGGTTGCTCAGGGTGTAGAGGCTGCTTAGGTGGACTCCCTATCCTCCCTGAGGACTGAAGCTGAGCCTGACCACCCTCACCCTGGATGCAGAATCAGATGCAGGAAGTATCTGGATCCTGACCACCCCCACCCTGGTAGCTAGGATGGGTGCAGGGTGCTCGGTCTCTTTTGTTGATGGGGGCTGCAGCGACAGGCACAGGATGCATAAATTGCACAGAAAACTCAGGATGAACAGGCTGTAGCTGTGCAGGGTTCGCACCATATTCAGAGGACCCAGTTAAGGCTGGGGCCTGACCATCCCCACCCTGGAGGACAAGGATGGGTGCAGGGTACTCAGTCTCAGAAAATGCATCTTTAAATTCTGCCAGAACAGGACACCTGTACACACTTTAACTTGCCCACACAGAAACAGAACATGAAACTTTTCTTTTTTACCAGCTTACCAACACAACATGGAATGTCTGTTTACTTCACAAGCTCAAAAAATGAACATATTAGCCAGTTCAGGAACAGGACAAGAAGAAATATTATTATTAACCAGATCAGAAACACAGTGTGAAATATCATTATTTGGCAGTTCAGAAACAAGGTGGAAAGTTTCTTTACTGGTCACCAGTTTGGAAACAAAAAACTCCCTGTTTAATGTCCAAATCAGCCAACAACAAAGAACCACTTAGTCACTACTTTTAACACTATAAAGTTTTAAATTGATTTGCTATTCATTAAGTGATCCCTCTACAACCCAGCCAGAATTCTGACTCCCACAGAGTGGCTATATGCCCATGTGGCACACAGATTACAATCAATCAATCAATCAATTACAGAAACTCCTGATCTCAACTCGTTATGTGTATAAAGCACACCTGTCCACATAATCAATTTCTTCCAGTCCAAACTCTTCACCATCATGGGCAAGATCCAGAGCACATCAGGGACAAGACCTGCATATGGCTGGAATGGGGTACAAGACCATAAGCAAGAAGACTGGTGAGAAGGTGACAACTGTTAGTGGCATTATTCAGAAATGGAAGAAATATAAATTGACAGTCGATCACTCTTGGTCTGGAGCTCCATGTAAGATTTGCCTTAGCCCAAAACTACACAGGAGTTTGTTAATGATCTGAAGGCAGTTGGGACCAAAGTCCCCCTGCTCAAAAAGGCACATGTAGAGGCTCGTCTTAAGTTTTCCAGTGCTCATCTAAAACATGAGAAAGTGCTATGGTCAGAGAAAACCAAAATCTTTGGCATCAACTTGATCTGCCATGTTTGGATGCAAAGAATACCATCCCCACAGTCAACCACAGATGTAGAAACATGCTTTTGTTTTTCTGCAAAGGGTACACAATGACTTTAATGCACTGAGGGACCAGTGGATGGGGTTATGTATCATAAAGTCTTGGAAAAGAACCTCCTGCTTTCAGCTAACACTGAAGATGGGTTGTAGATGGGTCTTCCAGTATAACAATGACCCAAAACATTCTCCCAAGGCAACAAATGAGTGGCTAAAGAAGTGCATTAGGGTCATGGATTATTGGGGCCCTGGGGCCTTGTCCTCAGTTCATGTCAAGGTGGCTGGTCTTTGGTGAGGTCGGCTCCCCATTGCCTCTGTTCCTCTTGGGCTCTTGCCCTTTGGGTGTGAGGGTTCCATCTGGGGCATCCCTCCTCCTCCTGCTGGGGTCGGCATGCAGTTGTCATTGGGAAAGGTGGTCTTTGGGCTTCAGTACTCTTCAGTACCCTGTGGATGGCCCAGGACTCCTGGACTTTTCTCTGTCCCACTCTGGCTACTAGGGGGCTTTGTTATGGCTTCTCAACCTCATTATCAAATATATTTTGTTCCAAACACACACACACACACACACACACACACACACACACACACACACACACACACACACACACACACACACACACACACACTTTTGACACTTTTGGTTTGTGTATCTGTTTTTGTTTTTTCCGGTGCTGTTTGTTTTTTACAGTTGGTGACCTGTTGTGTTTTATTACTTCTGTTCTGTCCTTTTATTTTCATCTTTTCTCCTATTTTTCCTCCTTTTCTTTTTCTCTTTCTCTCTTTTTTCTCCTTGTTCTCTTTATCACTTCTACCCTTCCTGTCAGCTCTGTCACTGCTAAATTACACATATGTGAATAATAAAAATAAATAAATAAAACAGAAAAAAAAAACTCATAAGAGGAGTCTATAGAGATTTATAGAGGCAAATGTTTTATATGGCTGTTTTATAATATCCCACCAATTACCAAATGGACTTAATTATTTAGTGTGCTTATTTGCAGTGGTGTGGCTGAGAGACTAAACAGTGCACATCATAGCTTGCTGTCTTTCATGATGAGACAAGAATGTAATTTAGCAATGGCATCTAAAAGTATGTATATTACATATATTGGCTGACTCCTCCATGGACCACACATAGAGCTTTTTCTTTTCCCCTGCATGGACACTGCTTTGTGCTTCTATTGCTCAATGCCTCACAATATGTGGAAGATCATTTAAAAACAAAAATTGCCCTGCCCTGATAAAGTACAGCAACATACTGCTGCTCAAACATTATTGCAGCAGGAACAGTAATTTAATGATGCAATGTAATTATCTTACTGCACTGGCAGATTATTTCACTTACTGTGTAAATATCTAGTTTTTAGACCAAATGTGCTTAATAATCTTACACATTCAGCTCTTGCTTAGCATATCACTCTCAAAACAAGATCAAAAATACATTTTCGCTGAATATAAGATTGTGAGACTTAGTAAGATAGTCAATTTTTTGCAGTGTAGTGCTAATCAGGATCTAATAAGACATTCAGTTACTTGAAGAGGTTTCATAGGATGACCTTGAGGCAAGATTCTTGAAAAGTGTGTGCCCTAGCTTGACAAGTCATCATTCACATTCAAGAAAATAGATGAAGGAATCTTTCCAAATAGGGGATGTTGTGAAAATGTTTCCAAGACCAATCACAGTTGTCAGGACAGCTAGATGAGGGCCTGTCTTTGTGTGCTCTCTTGAAAACCAAAAGCAAAGTTTTAGGTAACTGGTTTAACTAATTTCTGTTTTTTTCTTTCAAGGTAGAAATTCATGCCATTGAGGCTCGAATGCCATTGATAACCTCACAGGTGTATTGTAATTCAAGTTGCCAGAACTCTTGTAATGTGTATGTCTAAGGAAGCATTAACAGTTATAATTTCAGAAAGCTCCAAAAGCTATTGAATCATCTTGCCTTGATTTAAAGTTTTCGCAACCTTTTCTTTACAATGTGTGAAAAAAGCCTGTATTATGTGTTTAATCTCTTCATATTTTTCTAATATTATAGTTTTACCTATTTTGTGCATTCATAAATTCTGTTGACAGTAGACTTAAACGTTTGTCACAACCCTTTCTTGTGAACATGCTCGTCACTAGATTAGGTTAACTTATTGAGTCCATATCCATGTTCTTGTGGCACTTAACTTGACTGTGTAAAGTGAAGCCTGATAATGGAAAGATATCCTGAGTATGATGAACTTACTTTGTAGCACAGCTGTCTTATTTAAGATCTTATTTATTTATTTAAGATTATTTAAGATTTATTTAAGATTTAAGCTAACTATCCATTGGTCCACCTAGAGCCAGGGACTATCAGGGTTATATTTTGTAAAATCATGCCATGATCACATTTGACTAAGGTTAGCTAATTGTTTGCCAATTAAGCCAAGTCTAAACTAGTCCTACAAGACCATAGCATGCCCAAAGTAAGCTAGCTTAGAACTTCATGGTTATAGAGTAATAATAATCATAAGAAGTGGTTATTCTGCTCTGTGTGCAACCCAGAAAACAGTTTTATACAACAGTTTTATTACTTTATTATTATTTTTCTTCAAAGTTAAAGCAAGAAGCTAAGCATGTAAGTACAGTATTTGTTAGAAGTGCTGTAACGGTGGCTTGTCGTACATACCTCCACTCACTCAGACTTTAGTAACACAACGGAGGGGGAGAGACTGAGAAGAATAGCCTGAGAATGGGATGGATACACCAATGTTAGAATGAGAAGACATAAAGGAGGAGGGGAGGGAAAGAGGGAAAGAGGGAGGTATTTTGGATGACAGGAAAAGTAGGAAGGGGAGACTGAATGGAGTGAAAGAGATAGAAGAAGCTAAATATGTTTTCATAACACAACCACCTTATTATTCTCTTTTTTGTGATTCAATAATAAAAAAAAAGATATAAAAAATACTGGTGTGAAACAAATGAAGTGCCAAAAACTTTACATTTTGGATTTAAAAGCTGTTTTGGTCTCAATGTTCAATTTCTCCTTTTCCTAACACCCCTACAAGGGTTGATTATTTTATACACTCAAATTATATTAAATCTTATGCATGATCAGATTTTAACTGACAGGTTGGTGGCATTCCCTTTTCTTCAGTGTTAGATTGTATGAAAAGACTTAATTTTGCAGTTCAGTTTCTCTAGTTCATTTTAATTTTCTCTACGTTTTGTTTTAAGCCACCAGCTGATCCTCTGACAACACCAATAAATTGACAATCCAAATAAAGATTATTTAGACTGGATGTGCCATGACCTTTGAAAGAAAGAAAGGGAGTCAGTATTTCTTTGTATTTTTATGGAAAATGGAAACCTGATGTGTGTCTTTGAATATGCCAATCATGGTTGATTCTTTTCTAACTATTACAAACGTTTGGGCTGAATTCAGAAATCTGTTAATTTTATCTAGCAGTAGCCTCAAAGGTTGCCTTTGGACTCCCTCTGAATCAATGGTGGTAGCTGTAAGTGTTCAGTGTTAACAGCAAACCCTTAAAAGAAATGTGAGTCTGTGTGTGTGTGTGTGTGTGTGTGTGTGTGCATAGCCATGAGGGAACATGTCAGCCAGTCCAACAGTGTGTCTCTTTATGTTTTTGTTTACTGAGCAAAAACAGAAAGCAACACACTGTGTTCTTAAATGCAATAGCTTGGTGTTGGCTCTCACTGCAGTATTGTATCACTTCCTGTTCCTGTCACAGAGCACAGTGGTGTTTTGTGTAGCTCGATTAATATAGATAAAGACTTATTTCATAGTCCAGTCTTCACATGCTTAATCCAAAGCACACTCTCTGCTGAATCACTTGTAAATCATATTCAGTTTATTCACTTTGTGCGTTTTTAGGGATTTGCTAGTTTAGCATAAATAAATAAATAAATACTGCCATATTCGGCAAATATCTGAAATTGCTTTTTGGCAGCCAGTCACTTTTTGACACAACACCGGCGCGTATTATTCCCATAGTTGTAAGAGCCAAATCTTTGGATCACTCCCCTAAAGTAACTTTTCACTGAATCTTCACCCTAAATGTTTTGAACAGAGCTCCACATATTTCTGCCACATTTCTTTAGAGCAGACTACACACGTACATACAGCATTGTTGCGTAATCCCGATCCTCTCTATAAATGTGCCGTTCACTGACAGAACTCAGCAATGATTAATTCATGTTTACATTTCGAATTTACTTTTCATTTACAAACAGTGCAGTTAAATAATTGTTTCATGCTTTCATGTTCATTATTCAGTGTGTACATCCTCTTCTTTACTGGCAGCAAGCAAATATTTATATCAGTGTTTTACAGAAAGGTTCAACATTATGTTTGTATTAGAATCATAGAACTCCTGAGCAAATATAATACACTGTATATGAATTATATATAGCATAGCATGCTGTAATTAAAAGTGCTTCCACTATCACTACTCCTCCTGGTGGACACACACACTCTAAAAGGTAATACCTATTCTTACTTAAATTACGTTTGTGTGCTTTACTTAAGTCTCACTATACTGTTGATTTAACTCAAGCAGTGAGTAATGTACATGTTTAGCCTGAGAGAGGTACAAGACTAAGTTCTAGTGTGTAAACTGGACTTGAATATTTTTGTTACTGGAGTGAATGCTGGAGTGAGTTCAGCAGTGCACATGCGCAGTACAGAAGTGCGGGAAGCTTCCAGAAACCCTGTGGACTTACACACTGGAAGAAGCTGATCTTCTCTAAAGGTGAGCTGTTCATCTTCATTATATTTTCATGTGTCATGTATGACTTTATTATTCAATGTATTGTTACAGGCTAGTTTTGCATGATGATGCATAAACGTATTTGCAGACTAATGCTAATGTTAATGTTAGCATGGGCTTATGGGGCCAATATTAGCTAAAACTGCCATGTACTGTATTTTACTTGAGAGCCTTTAATGTTTTGTCCATGATAAGAGCTCTTAACATTAATTACCTGTATTTCAAATGCAGTATGTTAGCATGTGTGTAAGCGTAAACCAGGCCTGCTAACATTCGTGTAGCCTTAATTTCACTCGGTCATGGAGGGTAATGTGAAACAGGAACAAGCCTCGCGTGGAAAAACTGCTGAATGGTTCAAATACTGGCACCAGAACTCCGTCGGTGGAAAAGCGGCCAGTGAGAGTTTTTTTACGACTTTGCTTGCTTATCATGCTCTGCACATGGAAGCATGGAAGAAAAAAATGCAATGCATTCCACTAAATAAGTGCTCTCAACGAGCTGAACAATTATTTTGTATCACTTATTGTGAAAAATGTGATTTATTTTCTTCAGAAGATGCTTTTGCTTACTTTTATTGTTTTTCCCTTCTTGTAGACCAGTGATGTTGTTGCCATGAGGACTGCTGTCCTGCGATGTCTCTTGGTTTTCCTCGGGGATGATGAAAGAGACTTCTACAATGTCCCTTTTGTACGTATTGCAATTTGGTTTGTTAGAGGTTCTGCACTTGGAAATCAAGATTTTCACCCCATTCTTTTTTTTTTTTTCTTAATATCCACAGGATTCAGATGCCGTGGCAGACTTCACCCAGGTTCCTGTGGGATTATTGCCTGTTATTCCTGAAGTCAGTCAGCAACCAGGTCCGAATGCTCTTCACCTTGAACCATCCAGCATGTTATCATTCTGGAAGGTACAATTGTCATGGTTGACACTGAACACCACGATCAAGCTGTTTGCCTCATATTTGGACTGACCTGTTCCCTCCATCCTGACTGTCCAAAATGCCTAAAAAACACCTTTGACTTCATTCACAGGCTGATGCTCAGTCTGGTTTCTTTTTTTATGCCATTACTTGTATTTCTATGTTTTTTCATATTGTGTATTCATTTAATATGATATTCTTTTTACTTACTATCATATTTTAATTTGATTTTTTTTTTTTTTTGCACTGTTGCACTGTATTATCAAATAAGTTGGTAAAGTTCTTATTTTGTATTTGTTGGATGCGATGTTTGGCACATGGATTACTTCATCAAGCTATTTATTTATTTCTATGTTTATTGCCAAGTATGTCAGAATCTGTCCTTCATATATACGTATTTTTGGGACTATAAGTCGCTCCAGAGTATAAGTCGCACCCCCGGCCAAACTATGAAAAAAAGTGCGACTTATAGTCCGGAAAATACGGTAACTACTTAAATCACTTTTTTTCAGGTAAATGTTACAGTGCTAGAGTGCCTACTTGTTACAGTTCAAAATAAACTGTTTCAGTTGCTGCTCATTCAGCCTGTAAGCTGACTTAAGCATCTTTCTGGTATTACTGTTATTGAGCCCTGTGCAAGGGTAAAAACATGATTAGTTATGTATTTGTTCATGTGTGGCCACATTGGCCTTTTGTTAAGAAGCTAAGGATAGTATTTTGTTAAAAATAAAACATTGAACCTTGTGAACTCATCATGTTTTGTTGTAGTTACTTCATTCATTTTAGGCAATCGGTTTCCTAGAGTCTGCTAAATAAACTGTACTGTTCATGTAAGTTGGACTAACTTGATGTAGCTAAGTTAAGAACAGGTTAATTTACTTCCTATTTCTGAGTTGAAACAACTTCAGTAAACTAAGTTAATTTAACTTAACACGATTAAGTTGACACAACAAGGTCTTAAGTACACTGAACAAGTATATGTTAAGTAAACAAACATAAGACTTAATAGTTATACTTACTTACATTTTTCAGGGCAATCGGTTTCCAAGATTTTCTAAAGTAAGGTCAACTTGTCAAATTTTAGAGTGCAGGAGGAGTTAGGAGTTTTCCTAAATGCTGCTTAGGGGCGTTCCAGGCCGTGACTGCATTGCCTACATTGTAGGCTTATGTTGTAGGCCCTACAACATAAGCAGGGAATCTCATTCTGACCACGTCCTGGCCACAAATCGGCCACAGACTGGCCAAGGTCCCATCATGGATCATCCAGCCATTTTAATTTTGTGGACCAAGGTAGCTTAGCCATCTTTAGCTCTCCCCAGCAGACTGTCCCGAGCAACCAGGAAATCAGGCTGACTGGGTGACTGGGTGTACCAGGGACTTCCTAAACAGAAGTCCCTGGTACACCACCAACCTGTTTAAATTTCAAATCATTTATCTCCACTCAGTGACACACCTGCTGAGGATAAAACTCTGGTTATTGGCGAATCTGTTTTGAGAAACATGAAACTAGTGACACCTGCAACTATCCACGGGTTTCTGGAAGAGCGTACGTAGGCTGCCATGACAGACTGCTACTTCCGCTGTACGGTTTTATACTTCCGGTTACCCAAAGTCAGAGCCAGAGTTAATGACAAAATTCGGTTACTTTGTGCTGTAACGGGCGGCTTTATTAGTTGGAACATGAGCTTGGATTCAACTTGTGTTGTTGTCGGTTGTCACTACATCAGTCTGTACATTTTTTCAAATTATTTTATTCTGTAAATTTGTTCTTTTTCCCCCAAATTATACTACCCAGTTGCACATCCTATTACTGTATTTTTTTCCTTATGTTTTAACTTTTCCTTTAATGTACAGCCTCTTGTTTTTTTTTACATTATTTTATTTATAGTGTGACACTACAGCATACAGCCTACACAAAGCTTTAACACTGGGTGCCATCCACATGTAAACATGTAGCAGTTAGCAAGACGACAGCTGCGTGTCTCCTCGATCACAGCCTTCGGCCAGTCCAGTGTTTCTGTTTCAGTGTTCTGAACACTCTGATATCCAGATCAGTGATATACCTTCCACAGAATAGCTGCCACATCACTACGTGACTTCCCTGTAGCTCAGTAGGTAGAGCAGGTCACCTACTGATCAGAAGGTCAGCGGTTTGATTCCTGGCTAATCCAGGCTACATGCCAATGTGTCCTTGGGCAAGATACTTAACCCCAAGTTGCTCTCCGACCGTCCCGTCGGAGTATGAATGTGTGTGAATGATAGTTAATTAAAAAGCACTTAGTTTAGCAAACATGGAAGTGCTTGTATGAATGGGAGTGCATGGGTGAATGTAAACATGTTGTAATAGCGCTTTGAGTGCTCATACTGAGTAGAAAAGCGCTATATAAGAGCTAGTCCATTTACCATTTACCTAATCGTGATATAGGAACAGCTGACTGTCTCCACCACTCCACTTTCCCTTAGCATGACCCATGCTAAGTGCTTAGCTTGGCCGATGTTCTGGCTCGGCTCTACAGCTGCTTTAAGGAAAACAACGTTACCTTGTTTGTTCAGCATTACTTTATTGATTTTATTGCTTTGAAGGTAATCTGGTGCTCTTATAATTACGTGATTCCTCGCCATCAACACCTTCGGAAAAAACAAGGTAACTGATAATGTCGATGTAGCTGACTTTGGGCCATAATTTCATGTCATTTATACAAGTGACGGGTGAGGCACTGTTACCTCGCTGCTTTTTAAAACATCCTTGCAATGTCTCCACCTCCGATGTGGTACCATTTAGGCCAGGTAAAAGAAACTGCAGTGTCAAAATGTTTAAATGAACGGCAAATGTGTAAGCCCGCAACCGTAAACAACAGCGCAAACAGAAGTAAAATACTGGCTTCCGCTATGAATTATGGGTAATGGCGCGAAGTCAGGAATACTGTGGATATGTAGCAGAAGTGACATTTATCCCTCGGCCATGCTGATTGGGCCAGTATAGTATAAAAGGCGGCGCCCATTTGAGCATTACGATCGCGCTTCATGCACAAGCACTTCCAGGTTCTCGTCTGTGCCTCTCCTCTCGCCGTAGCAGAACGCATCGGTGGATTGCTGTTTATAACCCTACCAGCAACAATAATCTGGTCGCGGCTGGGAAAACCTTGATACATAACTTGTAAACCACCTGATTGTGTCGGCCATTGCAGTTCTCTCTGGTGCCCGTCTGAACTGGGAGATTGGGGTTGGAACGATGGCGTGTCGCTAATTATGGCGCCGCCATTACTACTCCTCTACACCATAGAGGACTGCTGCTTTGCTTCGGCTAATCTTTTTGTTATTATTAATGCTCACGACATCTTGTGTGTGAGTGTTTCTTTGAGTTGTACCCCATGCCTGCCGTTTATGAATCCCGGGTAGTGGAGGATTAATTTGTGGGAACCTGTTCGTGCAAAGCTGATTGGTGGGAGGGAGTGTGGAGCTGACTCTGTTCTCTCCTCCCTATATCCATTGTTTTACTTATTTTTATGTATTGAGCACTTGAGTCCTTTTATTATTTTGTGAATGCTCTGTTTTATTGTTTTTAATTTATTTCTTTTCTCTTTTTAGGAGCTGGTGGCTTACGTGGATGCGGTTAGGGAGTCCTTGGTGATGGGGTTTGCTTCGTTTGCAGACAAAGTGGTGTGCATGCATGTGTATGTAGGTAAGGAGAGTCGGTGTTCACGGGTGAGTAGATGAATTTTAGTCCTGTGTGACTCCTGCGTGCCAATGGTAAGCCCCTGCTCCAAGTGTATGCTGTGTTTTCTTTTATTGTAATTGTGAGTTTTGTGTTTTTATTATATAAATTCTGAAATAAATTATATCTTTTATAAAAGTGGCGACGACTCTGTCCAAAGTGGAACAAACCTGAGTGTCTTTTCAAATTTAGTAGATTGGTGAGTATATATTATTGTGAGTATATTTCCCCCGGTGAAATTCTCCGGGTGGCGTTGTCGGTTATTGTTTTATTGTGAACTTGAACTTTAGCTCACAGACCAGTTTTAAAGCCCCCTATTGTGCTTGCCACATATAGTAGATTGTCTTCCAGGGGTCAGAGCAGGCAACATAGATGGAAATTTGAAATTGCTGGTTAAGGATACAAGTAAATTTGGTAAGATAATAATTGCCGTTGGCAGTAATAACACCCGGCTATGCCAGTTGGAAGTCACTAAAGTTAAAGATCTCATAGGACTATCACCCCAATAGAGCACTTCACTCTCAGACTACTAGCTTATTTGTTCTGAGGATACTTAAGAGTAGCCTTCAGCTTTCAGCCCCCTCTTCTGTGGAACCAGCTCCCAGTTTAGATTCAGGAGACAGACACCCTGTCTATTTTTAAGACTAAGCTTAAAACTGACCTTTTGATCAAGCTTGTAGTTAGAGCTGGATCAGGTGACCCTGAACCACACCTTAGTTATGCTGCAATAGGCCTAGGTTGTTTTTCTTTTTCCATTCACCTCTTTACACTTTGTTTATACCCCACTCTGCATTTAATCAATGTGTGCTGGAGGTTTCTTCCTGTTAAAAGGAAGAAACTTCCCAATGTTGCCAAGGGCTTGCTCATTTTGATTTTAGGGTTTTTGTCTATATTTGTTGTATGGTCTTTACCTTACGATACAGAGTACCTTGAGGTGACTGTTTGCTTTGATTTGGTGCTATATGAATAAAATGGAATGGAATTGAATGACAACTGACAGTGATCTCCATGTTACTGCTTGCAATGTAACAACAGAAACAGCCTACTGAATTGCAGAATTACATCTCAGTAACCCTATATCTATGCTCAAGAGTGGTGGGAAATTTTATTTTATTTCCTGCTCAGTTTATGTAGTTTTATCTGTGATTGTTTTGGATTAATGAGCCTTCAGTAGGAACATGAGAGCAAAAAAGGAAAGGGAAAAAAAAAAGTGTGATGGTTGAAAGGGGGAGGGAAAATGGGAGGAACAGGGGGAAAGGAAAGGCTTTGGGGTTCAGGAGTACACATAAGGAAGCAAAAGGAAACAACCAGGGCAAATATGTGACCCAGTCTGGCAAAATGAGTTGGAAGTTGACTAATTCTTAGGCCAAATACATACAAAGAGTGCTCAAAACATGTAAGGAATCGCTTATTGCTAAGAACATCCCATGAACCTGGAAATGACCCACAAGACAGAGCCCTAATTCCTATATATATGGTGTAAGAAGCAGCCCGTGCAGCTTCTGACTCATTTTGCAAGATCAGGTCAGATATTATCCCAACAACAATCAGCATGCAAAAACACATCAACTTGCGTTTCACTGTATAGCGATTTAAAAATGGTTGCATACACATTTGAAAAGCACATGTGGATGTGTGAATATTAGAAAACATTATTTGCATTAAACACAACATCTAATATGCAACATGACATCACAAACACATACATGAACCAGTATATACATGTATGTTCTGTAAATGGCATATGATTAGCTCATTGAGAGCTGAGACAAAAAGATGGCAGAAAAACAAAGGGAAAAGGGATAGAGAGGCTTAGCATTGAGAAAAGAGTCTTAATGCGTTGTCATATGGATACAGAGGCATACCTGAAGATAACTATAACACAGATGAATAAAGAAACATGAAGCACAAAAAGACAAAAACAGAACATGCAGAACAGTGTTAAACAGTAACAAGTAGAGCAGGCAGAACCTGAATAGAACATTCCACAGTTAATGCAATCCAAAATGCAGCTGACAATATTTCACCAAAATCAAAACAGTAAGATGTGAGGAGAAGCACAAAAATGAAAGGGATTCTTAAAAAATCCTATTCATTTATTTACCCATTAATTACATACTGTACCAAACTTGTGTCCTATACTTTAGGAGACTGAACAGTCTGAGTTGAGGTTTGTTGTGGCTCTTAAGAGAACAGTAACCATACATGAAAAATAAAAACCTTAACACACAAATCAGTCTTGTACCTGAGTACAAGTATTTTTTTTTTATTTATTTATTTTTTTTAGTGTATCTCTTTTTGGTGTTGTACTTTGTAAATGATCACTGCATGTTCATCTTACAGCCAGCTGGGATTGTTATCTGTCCAGCTTGGCTGATGGCTTGTCTTGATGAAACGGGCATGCAGCTTGTTGTAACCTCACTATGGTTAGAAAGAGAGGCGTCAGCTACATTTTATTACTACAAGTTATTGCTATTACTTTGCCAGAATCTATAGATACCCATCACATACACATCAGACAGGTGGCACATATCTATCTGAGTGTTATTCTGGTGTTCTGGTGAAGACTCACTATGTCTTCTCAGCTGTTTTCAGTTTTCATGGTATGCAAATTATCTTGGGAACACTTGTATCATTATTGTAGACATCAAATACAGTGTTACTGCCAGAACATGGGTAAATGCAGTCTTGGAGTAGCACTGAATTTAATTATCATAATTGCAATTTTTTTTAAATTTCTTATAGAATAATTCTTGATTAAAGATAATCAGTACTTTGATTTGTACAATAATTTGATTTATTAAAGTTCTCAAAATATTCCTAACAATTCTCTGCTTCCCTTTGAGAAAAGCAGGCATAAGTTTACACTTTTCCTGGGTCAGTGTGGTATTACAGTTCTCATGACATCACTGCGGCTCAGCTGTTGTAGCTGTATACTTTGGAAATAAAATAATGTTGAAATTCAAAAACCCTGAGGGAATTCTTAAAAAAAAACAAAAAAAAAAACTACTGTACAAGTGTTCATTTGGAGCCACACCACTGCAGATTTTTTTTCCTCTCTGTGAGGGAGAACGGGCAATATTGTCTTCTTTGCATTCAAGCAAGCATGGCACCCTCCTCTTTAGTATGGAGACTGCAGTGAGAAAGCTTAGCAGCTTGCAGAATCATAGAAAGACATGAGTCATAGTGGGATACTTTCCTGGAAAAATTGACAGTAATTTAACTTTAATTTTTTTTTCCAGTTGCTAATTGCAATGTTTTACAAATTATTTCTAATGTGTTATTCTTTAACTTTGTTTTTTTGTGACAAAAATGTTTATTAGTCACAGGAAGATTTAGGTTTGGTAACTTTAGTCTTTTATCTAGTTCACACCAGTTTTGTTGATGTTTCTTTATCATATTTTTTTCCATGAAGCAGTTATTGTTTACTGACATAATATTTACCTAGCTGTTTGCAAGAATATACTCATGTCTATTTTATTAGGTACAACTGTTAACTGCTCATTACTATAAATGTACTATATTGCCAAAAGTATTCGCTTGTCTGCCTTTCACATGCATACGAGCTTGAGTGACATTCCATTCTTAATTTGTAAGGTTTAATGTGATGTTGGCCCACCCTTTGCAGCTACAACCACTTTCCACAAGGTTTAGGAGTGTGTTTATTGGAATTTTTGACCATTCTTCCAGCAGTCCGTTTATGAGGTCAGTCACTAATGTTGGACAAGAAGGCCTGCTCAGTCTCTGTTCTGATTCATCCCAAAGATGTTCTGTTGGGTTGATTTCAGGACTCTGTGCAGGCCAGTAAAGTTCTTCCAAAGCAAACTTGCTATATGCTGGTTTGCACAGGTTATCCTCAAACTATTCCCACAAAGTTGGGAGGATGAACTGTCCAAAATTTCTTGGTATTCCGAACATTCAGAGTTCCTTTCCCTGGAACTAAGGGGCTGAGCCCAACTCCTGAAAAACAACCCCACACCATAATTCCCCCCTCCACAAAACTTTACACTTGGCACAGTATAGTCAGACAAGTACTGTTCTCCTGGCAACCACCAAACCCAGACTGATTCATCCTCCAGACAGAGAAGCATGATTCGTTGGAAGACTGCAGAAAGTTGGTGACCACTGTGCACTGTGCGCCTCAGTATCTACTGTCCCTGCTCTATAATTTTATGTGGTCTACCACTTCATGGCTGGGTTGCTGTCATTTCCAATCACTTCCACTTTGTTATAATACCACTAATGGTTGACTGTTTAATATTTAGTAGTGAGGAAATTTCATGAGTGGAAAGCAACTCATTCTTTCCCAAATGTTTGTAGAAGCATGCCTAGGTGCTTGGTTTTATCCACCCCTGGCCATGCAAGTCATTGGAACACCTGAATTCAATGATTTGGCTAGGTGAATATTCAGTCACCTAGCCAAATCTTTTGGCAATATAGTGTATCTATTCAGCCAATCACATGGCACTGACATAATGCATTTAGGCATATAGACATTGTCAAGTCAACTGCTGGAGGTCAGAATAGGGAAGAAAAGTGATTTAAGTGTCTTAGATGGGCTGGTCTCAGTATTTCAGAAACTGACTACTACTGGGATCACACATAATCATTTTTAGTGTTTACAGAGAATGGTCAGAAAAAGAGAAAATATCCAGAAAAGCGCAGTTCTCTGAGCAAAAATGCATTGTTGATGATGGAGGTCAGAGGAGAATTGCCAGACTGCTTTGAACTGATAGGAAGGAAGGCAACAGTAACTCGAATAACTACTTATCACAACCAATATATCCAGAAGGGCATCACTGAATGCACAACATGGCCAGCCTTGAAGCAGACAAGCTAAATCAGGAAAGGACCAGGTGCCACTCCTCTTAGAACAGGACACAGAGACTACAACGTGCATGGGCTCACCAAAATTGTTAAACAAATACAAAACAATTTTTGTTTGGTACTTGCCTTTAGTTATTCAGATTGTCATCTTGAACATTTGTTCATCGTACCTCACCAAAGGCTTAATGTCAGTGGACAGAATGTAAATCCAAGCCACTGTGTTGATATGAAGCAATAAAATAATCAACCATGAAGCCGTGGCTCAAAATGTTTTGTTGCACCAAGTCCCAAATACATTGTTTTTCTTGCTCTAGTTGGCAGGAAGAAGAAGGAAAAAAGTGAAGGGATGGAGAGAAAAAGATAGATTTTAATCTTTTTGATTTGTGCATAGTTGCAGCAAAGGGGAGAAACTTGTAGAAACTAGTGCCCCTGCCCTTTACCTACCTTGTGTAAAAGATTTAAAAAAAAAAAGACAAAAATGGCAAAAAAAAAAAGTACTGCAGAAGGGAAGGGGCCATAATAATTCAATGCTGCCCTTTTATTATGTCTGAAAGATGTCTTTTGTTCTTCCCAACCATTGCAAACACAGATCTGATAGTGTTAGATTAAATGAGATTAGTGAATATTAAGGATTGCAATAAACCCCATCCAGGTATGTAATAATGTCATCAGGACAGAGGCAGGGAGGAAGAAAAGAGTGTGCTGTAGAGGGACTGAAAGAGAGCGCTGGTGACACTTTAAAAGCAAAAGCTTAGCAACAAAGTTGCACATATTTTGAAATGTGTACAACTGCACTTTTGAACTTGATTTATCTTGCTAAGAAACTTAACAAAATGCAGTGTAAAAAGGCAATAAAAGATAAAGCACGAAGTTAGTGAGCTTTTTTTTTTTAACTTTTTTTTTTTTTTAAAGCTTTTAGAGTGCAGAGAGACAAGCCTAACAGGCCATCACAGCACATCAAAGGATGCCATCACTATGCAGCCCACAGCCCCTCAAAGTTGTTCTTATACTTACCTGAATGTGTGTCTTTTTTAGGATTCAAGTTTTGTCTGTCTTTCTTACTGTCTGCCTGCTCATTTATCTATAACCTACAAATTTGTTTTTTGTATTAAACAATTAACTGTCTAGTTAGCCAGTGCGAACCTTCAAAGCATTACAAGCATTACAACATTCCATGTTTGAGCTCAGCCTGTCAGAGAGTCAGAGTGGCTCAGGAGTAAACAAAACAGTTTTCATATTAAAAAAAAAACAAACAAAAAAAAAAACAGCAACAGGAACTTTTTTGAACCTACTCATAAAACTTATGCACAAAACTGTTTCCTGAGGGATCCAATCAACTGCAAACAAACAAACAAAAATCACTCACTCAAGTCTCTGCAGGCTGTGCTGTAAAACTAACCTCAGCTTAGTTTCAGAGGGAAGGACAAAGAAAACCAAACAACTGTCAACCACCACCTGTCACAACCACCACCTGTCACTGGCCTGGTAGTGGAATGAGCCAACCACTGCACAGCGGCCATTTTCACTCTGGCACTTGTCCCAAACAAAGATTCCTTTAAATTAATCTCCTTAACAAGTTTGTATTTATCCTTCACACAGGACTTTTGTGCAAAATTGTGGCTTATTGTCACTAAAGAAATATTTTATTGAGCTTGAATACACTGTGGACTACACTGTTGATTTTGCAAATCAAATCAAAGTGTTGTCAAACTATAAAACTGAAAAAAAGGAACTTTAAGCATTTGGTTTCTGGCACCCTCGCCCTATCTGTAAGTACCAGAGTGAGAAGAAACCAGGTGAGAGGAGGAGAAGGAGGAAGATGAGGGGGAGTAGGAGCAGGGGAAGACAGCTACATACAGAACACAGGCACACACAGAGAAAAGGACGGATGTAAAGACAGAAAAACAGAACAAAAATAGAGAAAGAGACAAACAGATGACAGTGTAACACAGACCAGCATGAGTCAGTGAAGTAATACATGACCTGACATAACCTGGGGAAGGAGACAGTAACATTACAACAACAAAATAACATTAGGCATGAACCTCTACTACAAACTTTACCTATTAAACCCACTCTTCCACAGTTCCTGTTCTGGTATCAACATACAGTAGTCCCTCGCTACTTCGCGGTTCGCTTTTCATGGACTCGCTGTTTCGCGGGTTTTCAATCAATATTAGTGTAAAATATTTATTGCGGTATTTTCGCTGTTTCGTGGGTTTTTGTGGTACTCGTTCTTCACATGCATAGTATGTGTTGTACAGTAATGTATATATTTGGTGTATAAGTGTGTGGGGAGGGTTTATAAAAACTTAAAATAGTGTATAACTACTAAAATAATGTATAAGTATTAAAATAAATATAGCGTCCCTACTTCGCGGATTTTCACTTATTGCGGGTGGTCCTGGAACATAACACCCGCGATAAGTGAGGGATTACTGTACTGCAGATGTAACAAGGGAAGGTGTCTCTCTCTCTTACACAAAACACACTAAATAGTACAGAGGGGCATGCATTTACTCCTAGAGTCATGTTTTCACTCTCACACAGTCTTCACTTTGTTAAACTGCCTGGCATTGTGTGTGCTGATTATGAGACATCTTGGCTGATTGAGTTACATAAAATGGTGATTTTTGAGCATAAGAAGGGGCATTTTTGCCCAAGCACATTATATTCTGTAGAGAAGCTGTTATGCAAAAAGAAGTGGAAGAAAGAAATTTGTGCTATTTAATTTGTTTGCAATTAAGCAAAATTATAGCCAATAATTGAATAAAACTCCCCAGTCAGGATCTAAGGATTCAATTATCAGTAGGGAAGTAATCCACAATGCTATTGTCAAGCTGTCAATCTGCGCAACAAAACGGGGATATTTAAACGTAGTAGTGCTAGCTTGAAGCACAGCTAGTGACCATCAAATGTAGGAGCTCATAAGCTATACTCATATGATGTGCAGCTATGCAACACATGTTGGAATTAAAATGATTAATACATCTGGCATGTTTGGTTAAAGAGGCATCAGCTATAAAAGCTAGATCATGCAGTAACTGTTTTCAGGGTTAGAAGGTGAACTGTAACTGCCAGTGGCCAGTATTAATTTTGCTACCTGAAGCAGATAAAGACTTAGCACATTAGTAAAATTTTGATTTGATATTTATTAGTTTTAGTTTAATTTAGGGCTGCAACGATTCATCGATTAAATCGATTCTAAAAAATTATCGACACAAATTTACTGTGTCGATGCTTCGTTTAAACTCCGCAGCGCTCAGCTGTCTCGGTGTAAGCGGCGCTCCTCACTAGCATTAGCAGCATTAGTGCTCCGTCATCTTTTTTGTGGGTTCATTGGTGGCTGGCAAACCAACATAGAACTACATTACCGCCACCTACTGGACTGGAGTATGACTCACGCACGCGCGCACACACATGCAGATTCTTAAAAGCTCTCCGTCACTGCAATGGATTTCCTTTAACACAGAGTGGATCATCGCTAGAGTTGCCACCTGTCTCGTAAAATACAGAACCCCGTATGTTACGGGACTCCGTGGAATACGGCTCCGTAACATGCGGGGTTCCGTACTTTACCGGACGGGTAACTATTGCTGATATTCATTTCCACGCCTCCACTGCTCTCTGTGTGTCTGTGTGTGTTGTGCTCGCTGAGAATTTCAGCTGTTATTTTTGTCTTTACTTCAGCTGTAGCTACCAGAACTGGTTTGCTAGCGAGCGCGGGCCATTAGCACTAGCGATGGCTCGGTACCAGAAGGCCCGTGTTACGGCCCTAGCCGGGCCTGCTGTGGCTTCCTGGCCCACTAGGTGTGGCTTGTGCTTTCCAGCCTTGGGTGCCACCCCTTTTGGAACAGCTGACCCAACTCAGCAATCAAGCTAGGGTACTTAAGGCCAGAGAGTGGAGAGATCCAGGCCAGTGAATGCCAGAGCCTGCCTTTGTGGCACAACTTGTGAACGGTGTGTTGCTACAGCTTCTTACTCCTGCTCAGTAGAGAGGAGGGTGGTGTTTTGTTTTTGTGCATGAGGCTTCTTCCCTTAGGTGGTCGTTTTATGTTTGTTAAATAACTCCTGTGTTTTCTTTTCTTTTGTTTGAAGGTGATAGCGGCGTGTCCGTCTCTTTTTGTTATAATCTTAATAAAGACCTTTATTTTACCAATTTTGCTCATGTCTCCTTTTGTCAACCCGGTCACTTTTTGTTACTTCCCCCGAACCCCCTAGACTTTTTAGGGGGAACGTAACAGCCCACACCCCAGGACCGAGGGGCTCCGTCAAAATATTTTTTATACTTTAATCCCTTATTAGTGACTAAATATAGACCTGCAGTAGAAATGTATTTTCGACAATGCTTGTGAATACAAAGCATTACAACATTACTCACACATGCACCATGGCTCCCGCAGCCACTAGTTTTTCAGAACACTCATAGCAGGCAACGGTTTTAACTGCGCAAGCGCAGAGACGGTGAGCTCAAGTAGTGCAAAAGGAAACGTTTTTCCAGCGTCCAAAACAGCAGCTTTTTCTTTTAGTAACCACCATTAAATCTGTGAAACAGCTGGAGGTCCTTCATCAAGCACCTGATCAGCAAGTGCTAAGGTGAAGAAAAGAGAACTTTGTAGCTGCTCCATCCACCGCTGTTTGTTCACAGGCAAAAAACTGCAGTACGGAAGTTAAAATATGCAGATAAACTGTTAATAAAAAAAGTATTTCTTATCCGATTACTCAATTAATCGATGGAATAATCGATAGAATACTCGATTACTAAAATAATCGTTTTATGCAGCCCTAGTTTAATTTATGTTTTAAAAAATCCTAGAAACATTTTAATCCTTAGTAATGTGTCCTTTTCTATTCTGCTACTGGTCCTCCTTATCTAGCATTAGCATCAGCATTAGAACTGTATTGTATTCTCCACTGAAGAGTAGTATATGGATTGATTCTTATATAGTGCTTTTCTACTCTGAGCACTGAAAGCGCTTTATTCAACATGTCTCATTCACCCATTCAAACACATTCATGCAAGCAGTTATTTCTAAGTGCTTTCTATAAAACATTCATACATATTTGTGCTCCAGCGGTTACACTGGAGAGCAACCTGGATACTTTGGCACGCAGACTAGAGCAGCCAGAAATTGAACCATCAACCTTAGGTGACCTGCTCAACCTTCTGAGCTACAGCCACCCACATATCAATAAGTAATAATAAGTAAGATTCAATAAAATGTGCTACAATATTGTTTAGTGCCTGGATTTAGCTTGACTCTAAAAAGTATCACTATATTGATAATACCATACAAGAGTGACCTATATACACACATAATGACTTCAATTAATATTAACATTACAGCAGTGAGTCTGTTTTTTCTCAGTTGACTCGTTTGTCTCTTCTGAAGCCGAGTTTCGTGATTCCAAACCAAAATTACATGAGTCCAAATTTTCCAAGGCAAGAGAACTGCCATATTCATATGCAAAGCTGTGCTGTATGTATTTGTCTGTATATACCCTAGCCTCTCCTTAATGGGAGGGCCAGCCTGACCAAAACTTTGCACAAACATCATCATAACATACAGCAATTATTAACATCTATGTGTTTTTCAAAAAGATTTATTACAAATTCCAATTCTTTTGATTTTCCTATATAGTATGGTCATTTCATCATCACCCTGCAAATCTAATTTTATGTTCTCTATTTGCATTTGTTTCACGTTACATTCAACATACATTACTCGTACCTAGGTTAACTGTGATCAAAATTTGTGTCAGTGATGGAATTTTGTTCAAGTCACACCAGAGAGTGCGCTCCACTTTTAAGCCCCACCCCCAAAAAGATCTATGTCACGGAGCTGGAAAGGAGAGTCTGTCCATTAGTTGAACCTCATATTCAAGAGGAGCAATGTGGTTTCTGTCCTTGTCATGGAACACTAGACCAGCTCTTTGTTCTTTCAATGTTGTGTGAGAGAGCATGGGAGTTTGCCCAGTCCACGTTTTTTGTGGACTTGGAGAAGGCATCTGACTGCATCCCTCAGAGCATCCTGTGGGCAGTGCTCTAGAAGTATGGGGTGACTGGCTTGTTTCTATGCGATATTTAGTTCCTGCACAACCATTTGCATTTCTAGCAGTTTCTCATTCCCAGTAAGAGTTGGACTCCACCAGGGCTACCCTTTGTCACTGATTCTGTTCATAACTTTTATGGATGGAATTTCTAGGTGCAGCCAGGTAGCAGAGGGTCTCCACTTTGGTGGCCTTAGGATCGCATTTCTGCTCTTTGCAGGTGATGTAGTTTTCTTGGCCTCATCATGCAGTGACCTCCAGCTTGAGCAGTTTGCAGCCAAGTGTGAAGCGGATAGGATGAGAATCAGCACCTGAGTCTGAGATCATGATCCTCAACTGAAGACCATGGTTTCAGGCCTCCAAGTGGAGGAGTTTAAACATCTTTTTAAAGTGTCTTGTCTTGGGGTCTTGTTCATGAGAGAGAAGAGAGTGGACTGGGAGATGCATTACCTGTTGTAATGAAGAGGGAGCTGAGCGTGAAAGCGAAGCTGTCAGTTTACTGGTCTATGTTCCTGTCCTCATCTATGGCCACAAACTCTGGCTAATCTCTGGCTCTCTTGCACAGTGTGTAATTTTTCCTGTCTCCCTCCCCTCACCCCAACTTTTTTGGCGGAAGATGGCTGCCCCTGCCTGAGCCTGGTTCTTCTATATAAATAAAATTGAATTGAATTGAACTGAACTGGGCATCTCTACTTAGACTGCTGCCCCCACAACATGAACCTGATAAGCCGCAGAAAATGGATGGATGGATGGAGAAAACATAATTCCATATATATAGGTAAGTATCTGTGTCAAGAGACAATGCAGAGTATATTGAAGCAAATGCTGAGGAGTTATCCTGGGCCAATAATGGTTTGATGAACACAACTGAAAATAATTAGTTGTGAAAATACATCCTACATATAGAAGCCAAATACATTATTTCCCTTTGCACATCATTTAAATTACAAACACAGACTGAATTTCATAAAATAAACATACAAACACACAGACACATACAAAAACACATACATGTATATGCACCCACCGCCCTACACACAATAGATATTCACTGTATGATGTGGAAACATGCTTAAAAGCTTTACAGTAACAAGAAAACTACATACATCTCAGTATATAAGTCTGTGTGTGTGTGTGCGTGTGACTGTGCCTGTGCGTGCGTGTGCGTGTGTGTGTGTGTAAATGACATTTTGAGTGTACTGGAGGGCTTCGTGTTGTGTGTGACCTGATCTTGATACTGACTTTGGTATCTCTCCTGTACTCCAGTGCATAGTGATAAGCAAAAGTATTTGCCATTTCTTATTTTTTATTTTTATTACACACAAAAAGCTATCCAATCCTACCTGGCCCCATATGAATAAAGGTGAAGGTTGTGGAGTGGTCCCGTCAGTCTCTGGAGCTTGAAAAAAAAGTCAACTGGACTTCTTTTTGTTTCTTGAAGACGTTTCACCTCTCATTCAAAAGGCTTCTTCAGTTCTCAAACCAAATGGTGGAGAGACCCAGGTATTTAAACCCCTGTGGGTGTAGTCCCCTGGAGGTGGATATGACCCTCTATTGTTCATATGCATGATCACATGCACCAAGGTGTGGTTCATTACAAACTGTGGTTTGGAACTTCGTTCCATTTAATGGAATGGGGTAGAGACGTCTGGGAAGGGAGCTCAGGACAGCACTGTAAGCGGGGGAAAGTTGGTGACATAATCCACCTCCTCTGTTCAATGATGGTTGTTCACAGTGGACATAGATGGCTTCTTTTACTCCTCTTTCAAACCATCTGTCTTCCCTGTCCAAAATGTGAACACTGGCACCCTCAAAAGAGTGCCCTTTCTCCTTCAGATGCAGATGTACAGCTGAGTCTTGTCCTATTGAGGTGGCTCTTCTATGTTGTGCCATTCATTTGTGAAGAGGCTGTTTGGTTTCTCCAATGTAGAGGTCCGAGCACTCTTCACTGCAGTGGACAGCATACACTACATTGCTGATCTTGTGTTTGGGGGGTTTGTCCTTGGGATGAACCAGTTTTTGCCTTAGGGCGTGACTTGGTTTAAAGTATACTGAGATGTCATACTTGGAGAAAATTCTTCTGTGTTTCTCTGACAAGCCTGCCACATAAGGGATGACAATGTTGTTCTTCTTGTCATTCTTATTCTTCCTAGTTTGTGTTTGACCTTCTTACCTGTGCATCTTGGTTGGTTTGATGAAAGCCCAGTTGGATAACCACATGTTTTCATGACTTTATCAATATGTACGTGTTCCTTTTGTTTTCCTTCTGCCTTAGAGGGAACGCTTTCTGACTGGTGTTGCAGGGTCCTGATCACCCCAAGTTTGTGTTCCAGAGGGTGGTGGGAGTCAAAGAGGAGATACTGGTCTGTGTGTATGGGCTTCCATCTTCCTCAGTAAACACAGGAATGGTAACTTGTTGTCCCTGGTGTCCTCCCTGGTAAAACTTATGTATTTATCGACTCACTTGATGTGGCGAGTGAAGGCTTCTACTTCTTGGGTTTTGACCACCTCCAGGGGACTACACCCACAGGGGTTTAAATACCTGGGTCTTTCCACCATTTGGTTTGAGAACTGAAGAAGCCTTTTGGACAAGAGGTGAAACATCTTCAAGAAACAAAAAGAAGTCCAGTCACCTTTTTTCAAGCTCCAGAGACTACTATGACCCGGATGACTGAGAACCTACAGGCACAGTGGCCCTGTCAAATTCCAGACTTAAATCCATCCATTGAGATGATTTGGAATGACCTTAACAGGCCATTCATACTCATAAACCCTCAACTGTGGGTGAATTAAAACAATTCTGCAAAGAAGAGTGACCAAAAATCCACCACAGTGATGTAAGAGAGTCATTCCAGTTATGGCAGCTGCATGATTCAAACATGCACAACCATTTATTAGGTTTAGGGGGAAAATAATTTTTCACATTGCAGCAGGTAGGTTTGAATAGCTTTTCTCATGTAATAAATTAAATAATCATTTAAAAACTGCATTTTGTATTTACTTTAGTTATCGTTGTCGAATTTAAAAATTTGTTTGATGATCTAAAACATGGAGGCATGACAAATATGTAAACAATGAAAAATCAGGAATTGGTCAAATACTTTTTTCTCAGCACTGTCTTTAACTTTACTGTAATTTTAATATACATGGAGTGAAATTGAATAAACATTTAAAGCTATCAAGAAGTAAGGTAACTGGTTTAGTTTGATTGTATCCACTTTAATCTGTTTTAATTTAATATGATATAGTAATTTATTCTGACGTAATCAGGGGTCTAACTTGCACTGTTCTATTCTATTCTATTCTATTCTATTCTATTCTAACTGAACTGAACTGAACTGAACAGAAATTACCCTAACCTGATCTGTTGTAGTGCATATAGTCTAGTTTAACATTGCAACCCTAACCCTAGTCCCAAACCTTTGCCCAAACCCTAACCCCGTGTTTTCCTTTTTTTTTTTTTTTTTTTTTTTTTTTTTTTTTTTGGGGGGGGGGGGGTGTAAAATAATTTTGATGTGTGTCAGTTAGAATGATTATTTCTTTTGTCCCTTGATTGACAAGATGTCAAAAAAAATATTCTGATATCAGAGGGTTAGGATTACAGTCACCAGTGAAGATAACTTAGAAGTTGAGAGTTCATTTAAGTGGTGGTACTTTTAGTATATGCGGCCTAAGCAGATTGTTCTAATCTAGTCTATAGTGTACTGTAATCTTTTTCTTCTAATATATTCTAATTCTGCCAAGTCTGATTGAAGTCTAATCACACCATATGTTATGGTTCTGTGGTAGTGGCCCAGTGTTTTGAGTTATTTTTGGTGTTGTTCTGTTTTTATTATATCTTAGTTGTGTCTATTAGTTATTGGTTTTTAGTTCCACTAAAAACCACTGTTTATCTGTATGTCAGCCTCCTTTGTCAAGTCCTCTGTGTTGTCTTGTTTATAATTCATGTTTTATATTGCCGTCTCCTGTTCTGTGTGCGTTGTGTTAGTATTGCTTCCCCTTGTCTCGTTAGTATAAGTCTGTTCACCTGGTCTACCAAGATGTTTCCACTCTCCTCTCGTTACCTCATGTGTGTGTGTGTATATAGTGTCTGTGTTTTCCCTTGCCCTTTGTCAGGTCGTTTTTACTGAACAAATGATAGCTATCTGTCTTAAGTCTCTGACCCCGGAGTAGTCTTTGACATGTTTCAGTTAGAATTCTTATTTTCTTTGTTCTCTGACCGTCAAGAAGAATTTAATACACATTCTCTTGCCTAGGGTTGGACTTATGATAGGGGTTGGGGTTATTGCTAATGAGATGAATCCGATTATTATTGTTATTATTTTTTAGGGACTATAACCACACCCACTGACCATTGGAACTTATTGTATGCTCCAACTGTTGTTCAGCTGAACATGGTCTATGTCTTTGTAACAGGTGGCTTTCATCAAGGCTTTCTGGAACACTCAAGAACACTTCTGACTTATTTTTATCATTTTTTTTCGAGCATACCCTAACACCAAGTCTTACTACCCATTTACGGTATCTTCTCTCCTGACGTGTGTGCGTGTGTTTGATGTCCTCTGTTCCTGCTGTGTGCCTCATGTTTTTGTCCATGCCAAATAGTCAAGTCACGTTGAAGTTTGTGCTGCTGGCTCCTGTCCAGCCCGTCCTCTGTTACACTCAAGTTAATAAAGCTTAAATTCTACGTGAAGCTTTTGCCTTTGGTGTCCTGCTTTTGGGGTCTGCCTCATCCTGCCTGCCACAGCGGTCCATGACACCAAATATGATCAAATATAATCTACTCTTTCATAAAATCCAGCCTCCTCTAATGCAGTGATTTAGTCTGGTCTACTTGATTCTAATCTAGTTTAGTTTCAACTGGTTTCAGTCTCATCTTAATTTAGTGTAGTCTAAACTATAACCATCACTGCTCCCAACAAAACCACAATAACCTACACATTGTAGGATAATATATAATATATTGTAAATAGTCCGGCCTGTTAAGGTTCAACACACAGGCACATTATGTACATTGTATATAGTATTATTATTAGTATTACTGTTATTATTATTATTATGGTTAATCTTTTTTGTTGTTTTTATATATATATTATTTTTCTTAATAATGTAAATTATTATATTTATATTTATAATAACTGCGGCTGCTGTTACACCCAAATTTCCCCTCTGTGAGACAATAAAGGCTGTTTCTTCTTCTTCTTAAAGCTGATGAAATTGAAAAAAATTATATAGCTGCTCTAATCTACAAAAAAGCTTTGTGTAGTCTACTCTAAATGTTGCATTAATTACAAGTGATCTACTCAAATGCATTCAAATGTTATCTATTGCAATATTCCGTAATGCAGTTAAATCAACTTTAAACTATTAGTCTAATCTTTGGTCTATGTACGCAAGTGGTATTATTAAGGGTGTTTTGTGCTACCTCTGTGTATCTGTGGTTTGATCCAGGAGGAGGTGGAATGAACACTGAGCTCCTGCTGTAGCAGAGGCTCCTCCAGCTTGAACCAGTCCTCTCTCAGGGATGATGTAAGACTGATTAATTCTAAGCCATCTGTGTGTGTGGTGTGTATTTTGCAGCATTTTGTGTGTGTGTGTGTGTGTGTGTGTGTGTGTGTGTGTGTGTGTGTGTGTGTGTGTGTGTGTGTGAGAGAGAGAGAGAGAGAATCTGGGAACTGTTGTAGAAAGATTGTAAGAATGGTTTAAAAAAAAAAAGAGAGGTCAGGGGGAACTTCTGAGTGTGGCAGGTCATGTTGGTAAAAGTGGATGAGGAGAAAAAAACAGTGGGGACAGCTGGAGGACAATAAGCAGCAGCAGCAGAAAGGAGCAAAGTAAGAATCATTGGATGAATAATAAATAGAAAAGAGAGTGAAGATGGAAAATAAGAGAGTGTGGGAAAGAGAGAGAGAGAGACAAAGAATGAACTGTTAACTTCAATGTAGAAAAATGAGAAAAATAATCTATGCAATGATATAGATAAGAGTGGCACAATGAGAGAAACAGCAGAACAATGAAGAAGCTTGACTGAGAACACACTGAAACTCATTTGATCCATCTGTTCAGGCAGATCAAATATGAACAGCACATGTACATAGAAGAGTTTAATTTCAAAACAAGACTTAAATATTTAGAATATCACAGTGCTGAATGGCTTTCTATATGTTTCTTACTGTGAACAAAGCCCAGAAAGAGAATGAGCTGCAAAGGCCCCACTGTTGTCCAGAAACAGCAATCCACACCTTTGCACTGGGTGACACGTTCCTTCACCTTCATGGAACACACACTAAAAAATTGTATGATTTCCTCCAGTTTGAATAATGGGTTAAATCATGTAACAAACAACTTAAATTCCAGCTGTTTTACTGGATTTTCTCTTTTACATTCATATGTATTCATAAGCATTGTTTGTTCTGCCTCCTGTATGCTAAACACATAAACACATCTAGTATTGCAAAGTAGACTATTTTTTTTTGTGTGCTACATGTGATATATATAAATATATATATATATATATATATATATATATATATATATATATATATATATATATATATATATAATTATCTTGCCCATGATCATTGTACATAGGGAGAGACAACATAATCATCATTTTATCAAACTGTCAAACAGTTTTCTCTAAAGTCAGATAAAGCTATAACTTACAATACCACTAGAGATCCATGTAGGTGTTTACCTAACAGCAGTGTTTTGTTATGTTTATATTTAATTTTTCATTTTAGTTTTTGACAGTATAAAAATATAAAGCAATGTTAGCTGTGCAATACCTACCTGTGGGAAAACTACAGTTGAAATAATCCCTGAAAAAGGGCAGTGTTTCAAAATGAAGCAGCTTAGCTATCTGAAAAGAGTTTGGCACAAAGAGTGAAGGCCACTGCAGTACTACTATGACTCTTCAGTCACCTCAGTGCAGAATCAGAATCATTGCTCACACAAAAAAACTGCCATTATTACTATTGTGTTTCAGCACAGTAAATCGAGTGACTTGAGGGTCAGACTGTATCGCTGCAGCAACCTCTGCAGTACAGATGGAGGATAAATGAATTTAGGGAACTTCTTCTGCAATTACATACTTGGAATGTGGGAAGGAGCTGAATCTTTGATGCCATTCAGCACACATGGATGTGTTACATGTGCCACAGAAGAGAGTTCATGATAATGAACAGTCTCAAAAAAGTGAGACTACAAAACTAAGCCTGCATTAAGTATGGCGTGAGGAAAATAAAAGTTTGCATGTGTTGATGATTTGATCTTTCTTAATAATTTTATTTTAAACTACAACATAATGTATTTGTTGAATATTTTAATGCTTGAGTAATGTTCTCTTATTGTTGTAATTAACTTCGTCCTTAGTAAATATGTATGTGTGTGCAACTGATATTTCTTGGTGCATAGGTTACATGGTTGTCTTGATGTTTTCACACACTATACACATGTTGGTTGATATCAATCAAGACCATGTGTCAAGGGCTAGCCCTCTGCTGTCAAGTACCGCCCTCTCCTCACTCCACCTACTCTCTTGCCCTCAGTATTGACCTTATCCCCTGTCTGCCCCCTTACCTTTCCGAACGTTCCCATCTGTCGTGCGCTGAAATTCCCCTGCACTCAGCAGGAAGCAAGCCCGGTCATGTGGGTAGCGCTCCCGGCTGGTGGTGGAGCCGAGCCCACCAGTGGCCGGGCTACGCTCATCTCCAAGGACCTGGTCAATGGTAGGGCAGTCCTCATTGGCCAGGGCTGCAGCATTGGCTGCTGCATCACCATTCTGCTTGGAGTCTGGTTGTAAAAAAAGGGATGGGGGTGGTAGTAAAAAATAAAAGGGGGGGACAGTAGTAAAAAGTAATTAAGAGGGATTTTAGTTTTTCCTTTAGTTTTTAAAACAGGAGTGGCCTTCAATATCTCTTTGTAATCAGTGGCAGTTTCTGATATGGGCGATATGGGCAGCCGCCCAGGGCGGCTTTTCATCTAGGGCGGCATGACCGCCCCCCTCCCCCCAACGCATTGCGATTGCCACAGCAACGCCTACCGCACTACTCCACTTGTGGGGTAATGGGCGCCCTCTGCCTGCTGTGTGGTGCATGTGGCTTTCTACCATGGTCTGACAGACACGTTCTAACAGAAGGAAAGGGGCAGGCGGGGATTCTCTCGTCTCGGTTGCTGAGCCTAGAATTATGGAACCCGGCAAGGGACACGGGGGAAAAAAAAATGTGAGGAAAAAAAAAGAGGCACTTTGGCGATATCTCGCAAAAGTTTTGCGAGATCCCGAGTTACTTTTGCGAGTTCTTGCAAAACTTTTCAATATTAGTACATAGGCTTCCACCTTAATCTTGATACGGCAGTGTCAATGAGGATGAAAGGATTGGCGAGAGATTGCCAGCAAAAGTCGCCTTCATTCATAATTCAGTTTTGTTCTGCAGATATTTAAAAACATGCAGTTAGTGGGTTAGGTTATTTGGTGATTCTATTGCCCATAGGTGTAAATGGTTGTCTGTCTCTCTGTGTTAGGCTGGCAACCTGTACAGGATATACCCTGCATCTTGCCCTATGACAGCTAGGATAGACTGTTTAAGTGGAAGAGAATGGACGGAAAAAAATAATATATCAGTTGAATAAATAAAAAGAAGTCACCACAGGTTTTTGTTTTTTTTTTTTAAGGGGGGCACCTAGGGCCCTGTATATTAATATTTTTGGACAAAACTATACACCAAATTGTCAACTAAACCAATAATACCTTATTCTTATTAAGTGTTGTCCCGGACACCCTGCTTCTGTGGACCTTTACATGTTGATGCTGAACTTAAGATAAGAATATGTCATTTTTATAGCAACTTCACTTAAAGAAAGCTTCCCCTCCCACACACATCAAGACACATGTAGTTTAAAGATTACTCGACCTCTATAAGAGGCATAGCTCAGCTATGTCCAGTTACTCACCTGCCCGGTTGATCTCAATGATCTCCTCCTGTGCCAATGGGCAGTCTCCGGTACCCATCATGCTGCCAGATCCCACCATACCAGGCCCAAGCACATTACCCATCAGCCTATGTGGAGATGCTGTTGCCATTGCCAGGGCATCTGGCTTGCAGTAGTTTGGACTGCCTGGTTGTGGTGCTCTGGGAATGTGCTTGTTCCTCTTCTTGGGGAGCTTCTGCTTGGCCATGGCCAGGGAGTAGTACATGCCGAAGTTATTTACAATGACAGGCACTGGCATGGCAATTGTTAGCACACCAGCCAAGGCGCAAAGAGCACCCACAAGCATTCCTGACCATGTTTTAGGAAACATATCCCCATATCCCAACGTGGTCATGGTCACCACAGCCCACCAGAAGCCAATAGGGATGTTCTTGAAGTCGGTGTGGGCCGCAGCTGTTGGATCGTCTGGGTCAGCACCAATGCGTTCAGCATAGTAGATCATGGTAGCAAAGATGAGGACGCCTAGTGCCAGAAAGATGATGAGCAGCAGGAACTCATTGGTGCTAGCCCGCAGCGTATGGCCCAGGACACGTAAACCAACAAAGTGGCGGGTCAGCTTGAATATACGTAGAATACGGACAAAACGTACTACACGCAGGAAGCTCAGAACATCTTTGGCTGTTTTGGAGGAGAGGCCACTCAGCGCCACCTCCAGGTAAAAGGGAACTATTGCCACAAAGTCTATTATGTTGAGGGCACTGCGGAAGAACTCTGCCTTGTCAGGACAGAAGATGACACGTGCCATCACTTCAATGGTGAACCAGATGACGCAGACACCCTCCACATATGTGAGCCAGCTGTCTGTGACCACCTCATACACAATCTGCAGAGAAGAAAAAAATTTAATAATTAAGTTGATTTTGTAATGAATTCATTCATTACAACATACAGAGGCACATGTCCAAAAGTGGTTGATGAGCTGAGAGCAACATTTGTGTCATATCTCAGGGAATACTCCCTCAGCCACTCAGCATTTGTGCTTAGACAGCCCTGCAGCATTTGTAAGCAAACTTTAAAAAAAGGCTGTGCAAAGATGCCAAAGTTAGGACCACCATGATGATGTACACTACTGGCATGCATATTATCTTAATATAATAGTACTCTAATAGTAATAATAGTATATTATACATAATATAATATCTTAATATATTTTTCCACCATGGAATTAAGTTCACAGTAGATTGTATCAAGGACCAGCAAGTTGTTACCAACCAAAAGTATTAGTATACATCTATACATTGCTAACAATCTAATAGTAATAAAACATTTAGCAATTAGTAAATATAAATTAGAATACATTAATACCACTTTTCACATGAATATAATTCACCAAAATAACATGCATATAGCCAATATCTGATTTAAAATTCTAAAATAAATTTGGACATTTTACATGTAAAAATGTACATTTTCAGTTTATAAAATTTCACTTGCTGAACAGTTATTTCCTTTCCTATCCTGTCTTTCTTTTGTCTTTCGTCATCTCTCAGTGTAACACTTTTTTCCTCTCCCTGGAAATACAACTGTACAACACCCGACATTCACATTTTGTGACAATCTGCACAGAAAACATTTGTGTATTTGCTGATACTTGTTGATTTGTTCATTTAAAAATCCCTGCCACTTCAAAAAATAAGTTACTCTGATTATGCTTGCTCCTCTTCTGCAGGTTAGCTAGATGTAACACACCACAGCAACTAAAAGAAAAATGGGTGAAGGTGTAAGTGGGCTGTGTTAAAATAAAATGAGACTAGCAAATATGTTTTCTGATTACTAAGCAAGTATCTCCATGCTTTCACCAAAAGCAATGCCAGGCTGTAGCACACAAAAAAATTAACTAATTCAACAGTAAAATGCATAAACCTGCTTATTAAATTTAATTGCTCATTAACTGAAGATGCTGGAATCCTGTTCCAGATTGTTCCAGCCCACTATAACCACAGTACACAACCACAGACAAGTATCATGTGAAGTGAAATGCTTTTTACTGCATAGCATAACTTGTCTCACTAAATGTGATGATTCAGATTTCCATTAGCTGCAGGGTCCAAACTTATGGAACTACTACTCTTTCTCAAATGGCTACAACTATCTGAAGCCCATAAGGGTGGATGTAAACATGTTGTATAAGCACTTTGAGTGCTCAGATAGAGTAGAAAAGCGCTATATAAGAACTAGTCCATTTACCATTCAGATGCTTTCTGCTCTAAAATCTTTCAAAACAAATTTTTAGGCTTCAGTTTGTGTTTTATAATTTCATTATAATCATTTATATATATAAATAATTATAATAATTCTAAATTCGTTCTAATTCTATTTTTAAGACTTTAAAATAGGTGTTATTCACATTTCTAAATGCATGTTTAGGTAGAACTAATCAACAAGCATTTAAGTTAGGGGATAAACTTTTTTCATCTCCAAATCCGACAGGCTTATCATACAAATGTTCTCAGCACAACAACCACTTGTCAAAATCACTACATGCATACAGGGGCATAGTATCATGATTCTCCAAGGTCATTGTTCTATTGTCTCATTATTAGAAGCTTCTATACTTTATAGTCCCACTCAATTATATTCAGTACAATTTCTTCAGCAGTTTTGTCCTTCATTTTCTGACAACAAAACTCTGTTCAAAACAAACAAAAAGTGTGTTTCTAAATTCTATGTAACCCCCCTGTCATTAAAGATGACATTACATAAAACTGGTCAGTAATAGTAGCAGTAAGAGCCATGATCCTCAATAAAGGAAACTTAAATCTAGTTCACAAAGTTTTGTCATGGTCCTGGGCCTTTTGCCCAGTGTTTTGAGTTTGAGGTTTTGCAATTTGGTATATTTTTTCTTTGTGTTTCAGTTTTTTGAGTATTTGGGTACTGTTAGTGTTTTGTGGGGCTCTGTTATACTGTAGTGGGCATTTTGCTGGTATGGTTTGGGTCCCTCTCTTTGGTTCTCTTTAAAGAGAAGGGTCCCTAGAAATTAGTAGTGGGCAACATACCCGTTATAATTTCCTCCCTGAAAATTTTCAGATCCCGCTAGACTAATGCAAATGTCTTATCCACCTTTTTAAGGTTTCTTTACTATATTTCTATACTATATTTGCCCCCTGGGAGCCCTGTTGAGCATACTGAGAGGGGACCACATTAACTGCTCGCTCTTATTATTACCGGGCAGTGATACAGGGCAGCAACAGCATCAACATGTCAGAGGAAGAGATGGGAAAATCTATGCCTTAAATAGAACTGGGAGAGTGTGTGTGGTAGTTGTACGATGTGAAAAAAGGGAGTCATGTTATGATCTGTGTGCCTGAACTAGCTAACAGACTTCACTAAGTTTATAATGACTGATAGAATTTTAAACTCTGCAAAATTGCATGACATGGTTTGTGACATGTGTTTGTACTGCTAGAAAATATAATAAGCTGTATATTACAGTTGGTTGTGGGGTGATAAGCATATGAAATGTAGCTCTTCTGATTGCTTTGTCCAGTGATGAGCCAAAAAATATGGTTTAGAAATAAGGAGAATTAGAGTGAAAATTACAAATTACAAAGACAATGCTCTAAGGTATTATTACAGAAGAAAAACAAGGCATGAACATTACCCACTTATGCTCTCTGCAACGGATTAAAATCTCTGGTTAGGGCAGGTAAGGTCACCACCTCACTTCCTCTAGATATATAAAGCCAGTCTTAATGTGGTTAGGCAAGCCATGCCACTAAAACTTCACCATACCTCCTCATGTGTCACGTTGCCACTGGTGAAATTCTCTGTTTTGTTGTAGATGGTGTTGAAGGCTTCATGGGTCTCCAGGCAGAATGTAGAGATGGAGAGCAGGATGAAGAATAGTGAGGCAAATGCCACATACTGCAGAGAAACAGTGAGAGGGGAAGAGAGCAAGAAAATTGTTACATTTTGCAAGCATATTTTAACCAGGTCACTGTCACACCAGCTCATTTCTCTGACTGGTTTGATTTTTTTGTCACTAACATTTTAGTGTTTATATGATTGCTGCTGTTGGTGGTGATAGAGAAGGAGGGGTTTGAACCATTGCAGTATGTGGAAAGCAGTGGTCTTGTCAAGAGACTGCAGCAAGGGGGCACCAACAACACACTGGAGAGAGTGTGGAGGAATGCTGTCAATTCAGTGCAAAGGTGCTTAGTGCTACAACCCCACTGATAACACAGTCAGAGAGCTCAAGGAAAAGAAATGTACAAGAAATAAACTGGACAGAGCCTCTGTGTGTATGTTTGTCTATGTATTTCAAAGAGAAAAGGAGATGCAGAGTAAATGTAATGAATAAATGAATAACAAATCTGAAATATCATGCAGCATTGGGGTGGCTTTAGTTCAGGAGGTAGAGCAGGTCACCTACTGATCAGAAGGTTGGCGATTTGATTCCTGGCTGCTCCAGGCTGCATGCCAAAGTATCCTTGGACAAGATACTAAACCCCAAGTTGCTGTCTGACGCAAGTGTTGGAGTATGAATGTGGGTGAATGTTAGACAATTAAAAAGCACTTAGCTTAGGAAGTGCTGGTGTGAATGTAAACGTGTTGTATAAGCGCTTTGAGTGCTTACTCAGAGTAGAAAAGTGCTATATAAGAACTAGTCCATTTACCATTGTGAGTGCCATTATGAAAACACATTTCAATTAATGTACATGCCTGTTGAACTTAAAAATGTTTCAATCCTCATGGTGGTGGTGTGGGAGTTCTGTTTTTGCATCTGGACGGTGCGGCTGCATGAGAGCGGATGCATGTTGCCAACTCCACTTTGTGGCTCTCCCTTTCCCCTATCCTTCCCCTTATCTTCCCCTCACCCCGACTCAGCCATGCACACTGCACTTGCCCATGTTGTGATATTTGGATTCTGGTGACTTTGTTGAGTGGGGGTGCCATCAAAATCACCACATTGCCTGGTTTGCTGCTAGTCTCTTAATCCTTGTTTACATGCAATGTGTGGAGTACCTCAGAGTAGCTGTTTCAGGCCATTATTATTTTCAGTCTTAACATGGCCACACATGTAAAATGAATGGAGGGCAATCAGTGGTGAAAAAAGTTTCAACATCAGTGACATCAAATATTAAAAAATAAGCTTTGAATGCTTCAGCATTAGCATGAATTTCTGTTAGAGCAGGATTATTTTTATGTGATCTTGCCCAGTAAAAAAAAATTAAAAAAGTTATAAGCACCTCAAAAATAAAGCTATACAGTTGTCCCTTGCTATATTGCAGTTCACTTATTATGGCTTCACTGTATCGTGGATTTAAAAAAATATATATTACTAATTCTGTTTTGCACCGTTTTCACTATATTGCTGGGTTTTTGTGGTATATAGGTATTCTGTAACACCCCATAACTATGTTCATCACTTGGATGAAGAGATAAGTTACATGCCTTTAGTGAAAACAGAAGTAACGACCAAGGGCAAAGATACTGCACCATCTTCATCGCCATCAGTACTGCACAGCTACAGTCTTCTATAATCTTCATCATTCAAGTTGTAGTAAGTGAGTGGGAAAGGTTTATAGGAGTGTGGGAAGTGTTTATAGAGCCTTAAATATATATAAATAATGAAATAAATATATATTAAATATAATGCAGCTACTGCGGATTTTCACATATCGCAGGGATCTCTGCAATGTAACCCCTGCAGTAGGTGAGGGATCACTGTACATTTTGCATTGTAATTCTCTTACAAAACTAATATAAATGTGTAAATATGCTAACCTAGACTGGCTAACTTTTAAAGATTAGCCTGTGCTCTGTTAATTTTATTCAGAAATATACTAAAGACAAGATTGCTGAATGTATTATATGGAAGGCTGTTTGCTCAGTTTATTCAGTTTAATTATTAAACACAATTTGTAACAGAAATGAGATTCAAAAAATTGAAAATAATATAACGAAAAAAACTTGCTGAGTTATGATATTGTGGAACTCATTACAAGTTCATACAAATTAAAGATTATGGTAGCTATTTCAACAACATAGTTGAAATAAATTTTGTCTTGTTGTGGTCACATATATCACAAGACACAGCCAACGAGACCCAAACAGCACAACACAATGCATGATGCAAAATATGAGAGTACATGTAACAGATAAAATCTAAAACGTAGTGCAAAAGTCTGATGTTCTGCTAACAATATTCCTGTATCTTTTGCCTGATGGGAGAAGATTGTACAGGATCAGTACAGGGTGGGAGGGGTCATTGATAATGCTTCTAAGGTTCCTGGTGATTCTGGTGGCACAGTTTTAATCTATGGAAGGCAGATTGCAACTAATAATCTTTTAGGCTCTTTGTATTACTTTACCATGTTGTTGTTTTTTTTGGTTGGTTGTGTTACTGTACTAAGTCAGGATGGAGAAAATAATTCAATTCAATTCAATTTTATTTATATAGCACCAAATCACAACAAATAGTTGTCTCATGGTGCTTTATATTGTAAAGTGAAAACCATACAATAATTACAGAGAAAACCCAACAGTCAAAATTGCCCCCTATGAGCAAGCACTGGGTGACAGTGGGAAGGAAAAACTCTATTTTAACAGTAAGAAACCTCTGGCAGAACCAGTCTCATGGACCTGCAGTCATCTGCCGCACCCCTCATTGGGGGTGAGGGAAGGGAGACAGGACAAAACACGTGCTGTGGAAGACAGCCAGAGATAATAATAACTCATGCTTAAATGTAGAGTACTGTATAAACACAGAGAGTGAAAAGTGGCTGCCTCCCCCCGCCCCCAAGCAGCGTAGGCCTATTGCAGCATAACTAAGGGATGGTTCAGGGTCACCTGATCCAGCCTGAAGTATAAATATGATCAAAAAGGATGGTTTTAAGCCTAATCTTAAAAAAAAAAAAAAATTATATTCTTAATTGTCCTAGAAACCACAAATCAACCAGCAGTCTGAGAGCGAAGTGCTCTGTTGGGGTGATTTGGTACTATGAGTTCTTTAAGACAAGGTGGGACCTGATTATTCAAGACCTTGTATGTAAGAAGAAGGATTTTAAATTAAATTCTGGATTTAACAGGGAACCAATAAAGAGAAAACAATACGGGAGAAATAGGCTCTCTCATTCTAGTTCCTGTCAGTACTCTTGCTGCAGCATTTTGGATCAGCTGAAGGCTTTTCAAGTAGGTTTTGGGACAGCCTGAAAGTAATAAATGCATGAATTAGCTTTTCAGCATCAGTCTGAGACAGGAGCAAGTAAGCACTATAAAAATGGATCACTGACCCAATATTTTCTTAGCTACCAGAGAAAGTAGAGTCTTTGGTCAGCTTTACTTATGGAACTGGTTTTCAAGTCCGTTGATAGAGATTGGTGTATAGTGGTGTCTAGCAAACAGAAGGAGGAAACCATCTCACCAAACTGACCATTGATGGGGAAGGGGGGATATTGAACTGCCTTCTAAAATAGACAATCAGCTCTTTAGTTTTAGATGAATTAAGGATCAGATTGATTAGGATTATGTGCACACCACCTCAGCAGCTGTTTAACATCCCTGTGGTATACAGGTTTGTTGCTGTCAGAGATGAGAGCTGCCTCAGTGGTATCATCAGCAAACTTTGGCAATTTAAACAATCTTAAGTGAGAGCAACAGTTGTATAAAGACAGTAGACAAGACACACCCTTGTAGAGTGGCAGTGTGAAGAACCCAGGACAAGGATGCAAGATTATGAATAAGACATGATTATGAATGATTATTTAGTAACTTGGTTAATAATAATAATAATAATAATAATAATAATAATAACAACAAGTACACTGAATACCAGAGCAGCTGACCTGAAAGATAAGATCATGGCTAAGAAGGCAAACTGGACCCCTCGATGCCGACTACCAAGACTATGTGAAGTACTCTCTGAAGACCTACTAGAAGATGCGAATGCAGCACTATGGACAATCCCTACCAGTACCATCAGTGAAACCAATCAGTTGATGTATAACACAGCAGCAGTGATCCTTGAGATGCTTGGCTATAAGATGAACAGCACTAAGGAGCAGTACCCTCCATGGAAACGACGATTGGAGGCTAATATCAAGGCAGCACGGAGGGAAGTTAGCCAGCACTCAGAGTTGCAGAAACGTGGGGTGAAGAAGAAAGCAGTACAATGGGCTGTCCATACCTGAGGCCTTAGAGACTGCCAAGCAAAGACATACAGCCTTGGCTAACCACCTGAAGAGGTATGCCAGAGAGACAGAAGCCAGGAAAATAAACCGGATGTTCTCCACCGAACCATCCAAGGTATACTCTCAATGGCAGGGGAACAATATAAGAATAGCACCCCCACCAAGACTGGAGATGGAGCAATACTGGAAGAGCATATGGGAGAAGGATGCGTCACACAATACCAATGCTCAGTGGCTAGTGGATCTAAGAGCAGACCACAGCAACCTCCCAGAACAGGCCCGAGTAACCATCACAGTGGCAGACATCCAAGAAAGAGTCCCACACATGAAGAGCTGGACAGCACCAGGCCCTGATATGATTCACGCCTACTGGCTAAAGAAGCTAACTGCACTCCACGAGCGCCTGGCAGCACAAATAAACCAACTGCTAGAGGCTAAGACACACCCAGAATGGCTGCCTGAAGGCCGGACGGTCCTGAACCCCAAGGACCCCCAGAAGGGACCAGTCCCATCCAACTACTGGCCCATAACCTGCCTCAGTACAACATGGAAACTCCTGTCAGGCATCATAGCAGCTAAGGTGAGTAGGCATGTGGCACAATACATGAGCGAGGCCCAGAAAGGGATAGGCAGAGAGACCAGGGGAGCAAAACACCAGCTACTAGTAGATAAAGCAATCACTCGAGACTGTAAGACCCGGCTGACCAACCTGTGCACTGCCTGGATTGACTACAAGAAAGCCTATAACTCGCACACATGGATTCTGGAATGCCTAGAACTGTATAAGATCAACAGGACCCTAAGAGCCTTCATCAAGAACTCAATGGGTATGTGGAGAACAACACTAAAGGCCAACTCCAAGCCCATTGCACAAGTCAACATCAAGTGTGGGATTTACCAAGGACATGCCCTGTCCCCACTGCTGTTCTGCATAGGCCTGAATCCCCTCAGCCAGATCATCAACAAGACTGGCTATGGATACCGACTACGGAATGGAGCAAACATCAGCCACCTCCTGTACATGGATGACATCAAGCTGTATGCTAAGAGTGAATGGGATATCGATTCGCTGATCCACACCACCAGGATCTACAGCAATATCGGCATGTCATTCGGACTGGAGAAGTGTAGTCAGATGGTAACTAAGAGAGGAAAAGTAGTCAGAAGTGAGGGGATTACACTACCAGAAGGCAACATTGCAGACACTGAGGACAGCTACAAGTACCTTGGAATCCCATAGGCAAATGGGACCCATGAAGAGGCCGCTAGGAAAGCTGCAACCTCCAAGTACCTGCAGATAGTAAGGCAAGTCCTGAAGAGTCAGCTGAATGGGAAGAACAATATCCGGGCTATCAACACCTATGCCCTGCCAGTTGTCAGATACCCTGCTGGGATAATAAGCTGGCCAAAGGAGGAGATGGAAGCCACTGATGTTAAGACAAGAAAGCTCCTTACCATGCATGGAGGGTTTCACCCCAAATCCAGCACCCTGAGACTGTACGCTAAGCGGAGGGAAGGTGGCCAAGGACTAGTGAGTATCAGAACCACTATCCTAGATGAAACAATGAAGATCAATGAATACATCAGGAAGATGGCCACAAAGGATCATGTGCTTAGTGAGTACCTCAGGCAGCAGAAACCTGAGAAAGAAGAGGACGAAGAACAGGAACCATCATGGAAGGACAGGCCTCTGCACAGCATGTACCACCGGCAGATAGAAGAAGTGGCTGACATAGAGAAATCCTTCCAATGGCTGGACAAGGCTGGACTGACAGACAGCACAGAGGCACTAATCATGGCAGCACAAGCTAAGTACAAGATCAATGGAGGCTGGGGTGTACCACACCAGGCAGGACCCCAGGTGCAGGCTGTGCAGAGATGCTCCTGAGACAGTCCAGCACATAACAGCAGGGTGCAAAATGCTAGCAGGCAGGGCATACATGGAACGCCATAACCAAGTGGCCGGCATAGTATACAGGAACATCTGTGCTGAGTATGACCTGGAAGTCCCGAGGTCAAAATGGGACACGCCCCCAAGGGTGGTTGAGAACAACAGAGCTAAGATCCTGTGGGATTTCCAGATACAGACAGACAAACTTGTGGTGGCTAACCAGCCGGACATCGTAGTGGTGGATGAACAAAGGAAGAAGGTCGTGGTGATAGACGTTGCAATACCAAGTGACGGGAACATCAAGAAGAAGGCACACGAGAAGCTCGACAGATACCAAGGGCTCAGAGAGGAGCTGGAAAGGATGTGGAAGATGAAGGTAACAGTGGTCCCCGTGGTAATCGGAACACTCGGGGCAGTGACCCTCAAACTGGGAGAGTGGCTCCAGCAGACATCCGAGATCTCTGTCCAGAAGAGCAAAACAAAGGCTATAACTTGATTTTGATGACATCACAAGCATTATTTTCATTGAAAAGCATACTCAATTTTCAGTCTAATTCACTGTAACAACAAGTCTGTCACACCATCATCCTCTTCTGTGCAGTGGCTTCCCAGCTAGCACTGAACATTCAGACAACATCCCATGAACGTTGCCATAAATGTTCAGTGAATGTTTTCAGACAACGTTCACATTAATCAATGACATTAAAGACTATGAAGGCAAAAGTAATAAGAAAACATAAACTTTTATTTTGCGGAACATGGTTGTACATAAGAGATATCAGCAAAACTTTCATGAGAAAAATGTAAAATTTAATGCAACAGGTTTTGGAATAAGACTTTATAATAAAACAATTCAAAGAAAATCTTTAATATTTGAAAATTATGCCAGACAAAAAGCACGAAGTCATTTACAAAGTTTGATATTTTAAAGAATTAAATGAAGACTCCCCTCATTTCTAGGGGCACTGCCCCATACTAAATCTAGATCTCAACCACTGTGCAGTGGCAGTACAACGGTCACCTTCGCAGTTGTCCTGCTTAGACGGACAGTGGATGTGTGTGCAACACATCTTCCAGCAATGCGCTCAACAGGTAGAAATGATGCTGGGACTGAGGTGTCTGTTCCCTGCAAGCACCAAACTTCTACCTGAAGGTCTCGCGAGACCACAGGATATAAGTATCGACGTTCTCTTCCATCTCCTCATTTTTCAAACTCCATGATGTTCTGTGTCTACGCTGCTTCCTGGTATGACAGTGGCTGGACGTTGTCTACATTTCATCACCAGAGAAGCTCCTCGTGAAAGCGGCCTTCTCTACCGGCCAGCTTCAACCAGTCCGTAAGGACAACATGCCGGTAATCATTAAGACAGGTAATGTTATTTTTCTTGATCATGGCTGATTTAAAGGGCACATATCATGCTTTTAAATTCTTCCTTTTCATATGTAAATCATTCACTTGTGGTCTATATAAAGTGGAACTGCAATGCTTTGGTCTGAATTACTCATTATTGTAGCTCCATAGACCCCTTTTTTACACCTTTTCTGAGGCGCGTCTTAGAGCGACTCATTTTGGTACGGACATTTCACCCCCCAGGTCACAGAGCATTACTCTCCACCCCGTTCGGCCATTTTTATAGTTTGATAGCAGAGATACGATTAGCTACCAGCAGAGAAACAAGTAGAACTTTCCCCACTGATATGAGTACAGTTCCAGGAAAAATAAAATTTAACCAGGCACTTTGATGGGGACGATGTAAGGAATCATGTGTTTTAATACACCCATCAACCGAACATTTTGACTTGTCTTCTAGCAACTTTGGCATAACTGAACTGGACTACAAAATCGCTGTGAGGAAAAAAAATGGAGGATTCACGAAACTGTTATCTGGAAGACCTTGCCCTTGTTTAGCAGTTCCACGGCAAATACTGTGACGTATCAGATAAGAACATAACAGGGAATAAAGAAAACTGAACAGACTGAAAGTTATGACCCAAAAAGAATATAAAGATATCTATGCAGCACCGGGAGAGAATACATTTAAATTTCCTGCACTCCTAGACACTCAAAGTACACAAAAAAATTTATTTAAGGGCTAAAAAAGTGGATTTTACATAATATGTCCTCTTTAATATAAACATGTACAACCAAGCATGTTTCAACCAGCAATCATTCAATCCAGTAAATTACACCAAACAAGAGTCATTGCCAAATCTTCTCTGCCAATGCCAAACAGCTTATTCTGCTATTAACTCTTGCTTGGTGGCATTTATTGGATTCAGTGATTGCTGGATGAAGAAAGTGATGCCATCCCTCAGCAGTATGTGACCAAGGTATTACCAGGTCGAGGAGGAGGTGCCAGGCTATTATTCCACCCTTGTTTGAATTGTTACATTGTTAAATTGTAAAAATTTAACAATGTTTCAATCAAACAATAGGAGGCAGATTGCCCATGGTAAGGTGTCCCAAGGCAAATTGGAGGAGCAAGACAAAGAGCGATTCCAACAACCCCAGCCTTAGCCCTTGGGGCCCAAACAGCCTCAGCCCCAAGAAGCTACATGGCTCCGTCCTCCTGCGGGCCCCCCACCCATAGGAGGTGTTGTAGGTTCTGTGCTTTGTGGATTGGGTGGAGGTCCTGCGCTCTGATCTCCAGCTTCCAAAACTAGCTTGTGGCACATGGAATATCACCTCTCTGGTGGGGAAGGAACCTGAGGTGGTGCATGAGGATGGGAAATACTGACTAAATATAGTCAGGTTCACCTCAATGCACAGTTCAGGCTCTGGAACCAGTTTCCTGGAGAGCAGTTTGACTCTGTTCAACTTTGCTCTAGATGAGTGCAGGGGTGCAGGGCAGGGGTGGGTATTCTTATATCCCCCCAGCTTTCTCCCTGTACATTGGTTTTTCCCTGGTGGATGAGAGGGTTACCTGCACCTTCGGGTTGAGGAATGTGTCCTGACTGTCGTTTGTGCCTATGCACCAAACAACAGTTCAGCGTACTTGGAATCAGTGGGTGGGGTGCTGGAGAGTGCCCATCTAGGGACTCTATTGTTCTGCTAGGGGACTTACTTCAGCACTTAAATGGGCAATGACAGTGTGATCTAGAGGGGCGTGGATGAGAGGAATGGTCTGCCTGATATGAACCTGCATGGTGTTTTGTTATTAGACTCCTGTGCAAACCAGTTTGTCCATAATAATCACCATGTTCCAGCATAAGGGTGTTCATAAATGCACATGGCAGCCTAGACTACAGGTTGATGATTGATTTTGTAATTGTATTAGATCTGATCACCACCTGGTTAAGCGCCTTGAGGTGACTGTTTGTTGTGATTTGGCACTATACAAATAAAATTGAATTGAATAGAATTGAATTGGTGGTGAGTTGGATCAGTTGGCAGAGGAAGTTCCTAGGCAGACCTGGTGTACCCAAACATGTTGTGAGGGTGTGCTCGGAACAAATGCCAGAAGCCCCAGTCCATGAGCTCTTCAATTTGCATTGATGGCAAAACTTCAGTTGCATTCCAAGGGACTCTGGGGACATTAAATTCAAGTGGACCACGCTGTAATGTTTGTTGCTCTCAAACATCAAAGTTAAGAAGAATTTATCTTATTTTGATAATAACTGTGATGATCTCTCCTGCTGTGCCTGCTTCCTCTTTCTGGTTTGTGTAGGAGACAGGCAAGGTGTAAGAGGTGGAGACTAACAGGAAATACATCTGTTGCTAATTGTTAAAAAAAAATGTGCTTTATTCTCAGCTGTCTTACCTTGAGTCAGTAAATATCCAGTGTGCCTCAGCCTCAAATGTAGTGGCTGTCACTGCTGATATCTCTGGTTTAGTTTCTTCACCCTCCTGGACATCTTTAGTGAAAGGCACTAGGCATTCTCTTCACCTCTTTGAACAGTGTAGTGTCTGGGGTGATGAAGTCCAAATTTAAACTTGTTTAAATTGCTTTGTCTTTAACAGTGCTGGTCCCGACATCATTGAACCTGAAGATTGTGCCCCCATCATGGAGTCTTCTCCCTCAAATTACTATTTTTTTGTTTTTATCACTCTAGGATGACAGGTCCAGGGGTGGCCTTGCAGTGATATACAAAAATGCTTTAAGCTCTTCTTCAGTTTCGTTTGGCTGTTTTTCTACATTTGATGTCTTGGTTTTACAACCCCAATTCCAATAAAGTTGGGACACTGTGTAAAACATAAAAAAAAACAGAATACAATGATTTGGAAATCCTTTTCAACCTATATTCTATTGAATACACTACAAAGACAAGATATATAGGCCCAGTTTCCCATACAGGATTATGTCTAATCCTGTACTAAATACTTTTTCCTATTTTGGTCTTTTTTTTTTTTTTTTCATTTTTGGCCACAGCGGCTTTTTGTGACAGTGGAGAGAGACAGGAAATGGGGGAAAGATACAGGGGAAGACACGCGGGCAAATCGGCGCCGGGCCGGGATGCAAACCCGCGCCGCCCGCACCGCAACGCGGCGTGTGTATGTGGTCGCCGGCTTCACCACTAAGCCACCCAGGCGCCCCCTATTTTGGTCTTCATTGACTTTTTCCTTTTAGTCTAGGACCATGCTAAATCCATGACTGGGAAACCGGCTGCTAATGATCAAACGGATAAACTTTATACTTTTTTGCAAATATTCAAGTGTGCTTACTCTGGGGGATTTCAGTAGTTATATCTGTTGTGCCCAGGCACATAGAATTAGGTACCAATATCAAATGACAGCTGTTATGTCCCTAGTATTTGTGATATCACATTCCATGATCTGCAATACACAAAGAGGTACACAAAGCGTTAACAGCGTGCCATGCAGCTGTGGTCACTGCTACCACCTCTGACAATATGAAACTTTCAGAGTCTTTCAATCTGACTCAAAACATGCAGCACCATACATAATAAAGGGCACACACAAAAACGCTTGTGATCTCCTGTGACATCTGTTGATGATGTAAGCTTAGTGGATTTTGTTTTCTCAGACCACAATGCTTTCCTGTTCCAGATTCCACTTTTCTCTCCAAACCCTAAAATGTCTACAGCGATTCCCTTCTGATCACCAAATTCTAACCAAGTCACTAGTTTTGTCAAACTACTCACAGATCTCTGAACCAGGGTTAGATGTTAGATTCAACTCATGGTCATTGTGTATACAAGGAACACAATGAAATGATCGTTCTAGATCACTCATCCAGAGACAAGCATCTGCAGTCATGCAGTCAGAGACCGGCACTACCGTTAGGCAATGTGGTTTTACATGTCTTGCCCAAGGACACAACGCAGCACAGGGACAGGGGCTCGAACCTGCAACCTTCTGGCTGCAAGGCGAGTGCCTACCCACTAAATAAAAACTACCTAAAAGGATAAAAATGATGACGAAATGAACTGACACTTTCGTCAACAAATGAAAACGAGACAAAAATGCTTGGCGGGGATGATATCCAATCAGAGCTTATTTAATTTTGCGGCAGGGCGGGACAAGTTAGGAAAACATCCAATCAAATGCACAGTTTCACAAATTTGCTCTAAACCTGGGAAGACCAAACTAGACTGTAATTTGTCTTTACTTCCGATAGAACTAAGTTATGTAAACAGTGTCAGCAGGGAGAAAGAGAAGAGCTGATGTATGGACACATTTGTCCTTTGACGTTGTGACAAACAAAACGATGTGTAAACCATGTGGGGCGACTATCTTGGGTTAAAAACCTGACAAATCTTAAACAACATCTGCAAACCAGTCACCCAGATCTCCATGCAAAGGTAAGCATTTTAATATCATGCAGGGTAAAGTGTTTTTCCCAGTTTAGCGTTTGTGTTTAAAGAAAATCACCACACCGCAGTGGATTAGCCTTTCCTAATCTTAGTCCTGAACACTGCCCTGTACCTTTCAGAGCGTCCTGCTGTAAAACGCTCGTATTATCTCAGTAAGGTGGTGTTAATGATCAGGTGTGTGGGAAGCAGGTGAAAGGCTAATGTTAATATTATTAATAGTATTCCATAACTTAATAAATGTTTAATTTTGTGTAAGTGTGTATACAGTGTATCACAAAAGTGAGTACACCCCTCACATGTCTGCATATATTTAAATATATCTTTTCATGGGACAACACTGACTAAATGACACTTTGAAAATGAACAGTGAAAAGTAGTCTGTGTGCAGCTTATATAACAGTCTTCATGTAGAGCAACAATTCGTCTTTTAAGATCCTCAGAGAGTTCTTTGCCATGAGGTACCATGTTGGAACTTTCAGTGACCAGTATAAGAGAGTGTGAGAGCTGTACTACAAAATTGAACACACCTGCTCCCTGTGCACACCTGAGACCTAGTAACACTAACGAGTCACATGACATTTTGGAGGGGAAATGACAAGCAGTGCTCAATTTGGACATTTACGGGTGTAGTCTATTAGGGGTGTACTCACTTTTGTTGCCGCTGGTTTAGACATTAATGGCTGTATATTGAGTTATTTTGAGGGAAGAATAAATTTACACCGTTATATAAGCTGCACACAGACTACTTTTCATTGTGTCAAAGTGTCATTTTGTCAGTGTTGTCCCATGAAAAGATATACTTAAATATCTGCAGAAATACTCACTTTTGTGATACACTGTATTGACTAATTCAAGGGAACTGAAGAAAAAGCATTTACATTTTACACCTTTATATTTTAGTCAACTAAATCGACTGTAGATTTAGTCGACTATATTCTTACGATAATTTGTCGACTAAAACTAGACTAAAACTAAAACTATTCAGATGACTAAATTATGACTAAAACTAAATTACATTTTCGTCAAAAGACTATGACTAAAACTAAATCAAAATTTGCTGTCAAAATTAACTTACCTTGAGTCAGACTGTCAAAATTAACAACAGCCATAACATGACGTCACCGTGGATGAGCTCATTAGTACTTTTAATGGTTTCGTTTTTCTGGGACTGGGGCCCAGTGTTATCTGTTTTCAGACATCTCAGATTCTGTTTGATTCTTAGTTTAGTCACTTGAGTTCTGCTCTGTCATAATTTTTTTATTTAGTTCCTGTCTCCCTGTGTTCCCTTTGTGTGCCTGACTCCCTGATCTTTCTTGTCTGGTTTTGTCTCTCTGTCCTTGTTCATGGTCAGTCGGTCTGTGTACTTTTAAGTCATTAGTTTTTCTGTTTTGAAAATCTTTTGAAAAAGATATTGAAAAACGAGAAACGGATTGGTTATTCATTTTTCTTTTTCAAAATGGATATGAAAAAATAAAATTTTTCATTTTCCAAATCTATACAGTGTAAAACAAATTATATTTCTTTTATACCATTTGAAATCAAAACATAAATTCACAAAGAATAGGAAACGGATAAATGGTATGTCTTATTAACACTTCTGTCTTCTGTCTCAGTCCACGATCTGAAAGAAATAAAAATATATTAGAATACCCAATAAAGATTCAAGAAGTTGCCCTTCCAAATCATGTATGTATGAGAGAGAACGGAACTAACTTGTGTAAATAGAAAAAACATGAAAATCCACTTTCTATAACACAGAGGTCCAATGAAGGTTTAATACTTATTTAGTGGAACATGTTTACAGTACCTGGTACTGTACATCTGGTTAAAAATTATTTATTATCAGTTTCATGTCGATTACTGTGGTATTCATATTTAAAAAAATAAGTACAGGAACCTTTAGTATTCAAGTCCAAAAAAGCTTTATCTATGTTCAGGTGCATGATGTTAAACGTTTGGCACTAATAGCCAAAATATAAAGCCATAATGTCATTTTTTTTATTATGTGTAATATATTTTGAATTCATGCAGTTTTTCTAGGCTTACAAAAGTCATCATTTACCATATTATCTCTTTGAAATGAAAAAATACTCAACTTGATTGAAATCATTAAAGTAAAAAATAAACAATATGGTACATGCATTTTATATATATCAGAACTGTTCTTATTACCTTTTGGCAAACCTTGTTCACTGGTTAGAAAAAATTTAGCTGCTATTATTTTGAACACAACTGTATATATTCTGAACCTTAAACTGCTTACTTTATACAAAATGACTGAGTAAACCCAGTCTGTGGGAGAAATCAAGCAGCTGATGTTGTTATGCCACATTGTCACAGAAAATGAAAGCTGATGGTGATAGTGAATGAGAAATTTTAAGGCACTCTAATTTTTACTTGCAACGTGCTATACAATATGCCCACTGGAAATTACGCCTAATTTTTGTGTAGACTTTAATGATGTGTACATAACCTTTTAGGGCTTTCACAGAAACACCACAGCAATGACAAGTGTAATTTCTGCACATCCTTAAAATGGTGCAAACTCACCTTTTCACAATACCCCTTGACACCAACAAAGCACATAATGTATCTGCTGAGAGAAAGAAAAGTCTGTGAGTGCAGAGGACACTTGAACAGATAAATCTGTCTAAATTCTGGGAAGCACAAGTACTGAACACTAACTATTTTTTATTGGTAGCCTAAAGGGTAAATTAACTAACATAATCTCAGTTATTAGCTGTTCTAGCAACACCACTCTCCTCTCAACATCATGAGAAGGATGAGATGGTTTATAAATTAATAGTAAGCTGACACCTCTGTTACCAGTATGACTGGTCATAGAAATTTAGTGGCAAGCTGGAGTAAAAACAATGTGCTATATTAGCAAACTAATGCTACTAAGCTTCAGTTTGGTATACTTGCCTTGCAGATGCACTGCGTACAGTTGTGCCCCCTGCTGACAGTGAATGGTCTTTTTTTGACTCTCAAAATTATTAGCTATTGTTTTTACATCAGTAATTAGGCCCGAGCCAACTAAAAGGGATCAGTGAGGAGCCTATTGGAATCACTAGTGATGTACGCTCAAAAAGGTCAACATCACAAGGGAGGCAATCAGAATTGACCATGGACCCCATGGGTATGTGGGTCAGGTTGAACGGTTTCTGAAAAGGTATGGTTGACTGTGATTTGAAAAATGCCAAATTGGGATCATTAGAGTTCTTCATTCTTCTTCTTCTTATACTTTCTGTCTTCATGATTGCAAATTTGTCCCCCTGAACATTCACGAAAATTCACCAATTTTGGCACAGAGGTCAGGTCTGTTTTTTCATGTTGACAAGAACAAACTCTATGAATGAGCTCTACAGCGCCCCCTTGAAAATTCAAATTTCAGGCTCCTATGGGAGAGGTCAAAATCAAGTTAGCAGGGTTCAAAACAGAATGGGGGATGCTAATGCTAATTAGCAAGCTAATGCTAACCGCTAAAAGCTGCTCCCAGTTGTTAGTTGAGTGAAGGGGCCTACATATGTAAGCAGAAAGCACATCTAAAGCCTAATCACAGTCTTTGTGAATCTGTAGTTACATTTCTCAAGGTGCATGTCATTTTTCTTGAAGGCCTTTCACAGCTGGTGCTGAAAACTAATGTTTGAGTATGGCTTTCTGAATACAAGTGAGGCTGCAACTATCGATTATTTTAATAATTGAGAATTCTATCGATTATTCCATCAATCAAGTAATCAGATAAGAAATCATTTTTGTATTAACAATTCATCTGCACATTTTAACGTTCTGCAGTTTTTCTCTGTCACATGTCAAACTTAAGACTCAAGACACAATTTTATACGGCCAGCGAGATGATTTCATATACTATTAATAGCCCGCGGGTAATTGGCACTCCCACTACTCATACTACAAATCCCGCAATGCACTGCAACAGCTGCCAGCAGGCCAAGAACTGAGCACTAACCCGTTTTCCGTTTTGCCAATTAATCAGTGATCAGCGGATAAAAACATCGGTCCGCACTTTTTACAGTGACATTTAAGCTGCCTGACTCCCCAAAAATGACCAAACAAAAAGTGGAAAACAGGGTTTTTCCAAACAGGTGGGAGGCAAAGGACCTGAACACTGACATCGGAGGTAAACCATCTGTCTCGTTTCCTCACTTGCATGTGGGGAAAAGAGCGGATTGGTGGGACAGATACGGGAGAACATAAAGAGGGAGACCTGCACAGATGAGCGGATTGTGCATCACTGCGTCACAAAGCAGGAAACGCTGTGCAGCAAAGTCCTGAAGACAGAACGTGTCATAAACACTGAAACACAGACAGGGAACTTTATAAGAGGCACAGGTTTACATCACGACAGTTTCAGTCTTTTCTGGAGTAAATACCTTCTGAATTTGGTGACGTGACTTATTACACAGGTGCGATGAGCTGCCTGAGGAAATCTGTCAGGGCTCCGGGATGAAAGGTGTCTGTGGCTTTTCTCATGAAGCATCATAATGTGTCCCTGCAACTTTGGGGACTGGACCGCCTGTGTCTCCACCTCTGTGTTTGCAGCTGCGCTTTTTGCTGATAAACTGGACACACTGCGCAGTTTATACAGCGTTTTTCCAACTGTGAAGCGCAGAAATTTACATCACAGTTTTTACCTGAAAAGTTTGCAACTTTTCATCAGTTTGAAATATTTTCATTTTTCCCTGATGTGATTTTTGAAGAATAATTTAATTTTATATTTTATTTAATGTGTTGAGGAATAAGCTGCTGTATTCAGGTCATTCAAATTCATTTCACTGATTTAAATAATTATTTTTAATCTTGTTCGGCCCGCGAGAATGCGTCTTCAATTTTGGCCCGTCCTGTGATTGACTTTGACATCGCTGCTCTATGTGAAACAAACAGCGGTAGATGGAGCAGCTACAAAGTTCTCTTTTCTTCATGTTGCTGTTCCGGTGGTTGATCAAGGACCTCCAGCTGTTTTAAGGCGGTTACAGGAGCAAGCGCTGCTGCTTTGGTCTCCTTTCGCTCCACCTGAGCACACTGTCTCAGTAACAGCTCCGATAGACTGCACGTAAAACAACTGCTGCAGTGTTTTTGTTGAAAAACTGGAGGCTGCATGAGCTTAACGCTGTAATGCTTTTTATTCACAAGCATCCTCAAAATGACGTTTCTACTGTGGGTCCATTTTTAATCGCTAATCAGGGCTTAAAGCATAAAAATATTGTGACGGAGACCCTTGCTACTGAAGTGGGGGGGGGGGGGTTGTTCTGGTGGCTACAGCTGGAATATTTTTACAGAGATATAAATGATGGCTCCTATTTAAGAAATCAGTTTATTCTCTATGAAAATTTTGAAAGTGCTAAGCATTTAGGCTTGAAAAGGGAGCACACACTGATTTGGCTGCATTTATTTTGTTTTGAGAAAATTGCTACCAGGGCAGCACGGTGGCGTAGTGGTTAGCACTGCTGCCTCACAGTTAGAATACCATCTGGAGTCCTCTCCCTCTCTCTGTGTGGAGTTTACATGTTCTCCCCGTGCTTGCGTGGGTTTCCTCCGGGTACTCCGGTTTCCTCCCACATTCCAAAGACATGCACTTACTGGGGTTAGGTTAATTGGCTAATCTAAATTGCCCATAGGTGTGACTGAGAGCATGAATGTGAGTGTGAAAGGTCGTCTGTCCCTCTGTGTTGGCCCTGCAACAGGCTGGTGACCTGTTCAGGGTGTACCCTGCCTCTCGCCCTATGACAGCTGCAATAGGCTCCAGCCCCCCCGCGACCCTTAACAGGATGTGCGGAAGCGAATGGATGGATGGAAAATTGCTACCAAAATTAAATTCATTATTGATGAACACTGATCTTGTGGCCCTTTTTCATTCAAAGGACTTAAAAGAAATATGGATTTAATCCTATCCTAAAGCTGCTTGTTGATAGTCTAAAGATTTTAAAGACTGAAGGAATGCAATTTAGGGTCTATCATGGTTTAATTTTTCAGGTTACTTGTGACAACTTGGCTTTACATGGCATTTTTGGTTTTATTGACTCATTTAGTACAAATCGTCCTTCTTTGTTTAACCCAGGGGTGCCCAAACTTGCGGCCCGTGGACCGCTTCCTGCCCCTTAACGCCCTTAATTGGAGGGGAAGGCGAAATGTCAAAAAAGTAAATTAAAGGGCCAAATTGTATGTTATTTTTTACATCAATTTGCGGACCAGAAGTAGGGGGCGGGGCCTGAGCGGGCCAAGTTTGGGCACCCCTGGTTTAACTGTTAAGACAGAGTTGCAGTCAGTTTTCAGTGAAGATCATCCAGGTTTAACTTGGTGTTCCAAAGAAGTTCTTTCAGAATGCTTTGGTGCCATTCAACAGAATCCTACCTTTGGCCTCCAAAAAACAACTCTTAACTCAATTCTCTTCAGCTGTTCCATATTTGAGACAACTATGCTGTAGATATTAATGCATGATCTAATAGAATGAGTGGTGCAGTATGAGTTAAAGCTTTTGTTTCAGTACTTGTTTAAGACCTGTTAGATAGCCTTCAGTTTCTTTGTCAGAGAGAATTCTGAGCTTTAACTACAGATATACACAGGGAAAGAAAAGACCAGGTGGGGTAAAACGGGATGACAACAGCAAAGATCTTGTGCAGTCATGGTGTCTTTTGCGGAATAGCTCATTGATGTTTGTAGATACAGTTTGCAGAAATGATGGCCATTGGAACTTGCTACCTTTGTTAATTCAAATTGCAAACATTGCTTTTTTTTTATTATAACTCATGGCATGCCTTATTACTGATCAGCACAAGGTTTTTAAATCTCTCTTTCCAGACCAAAATTTGATCATAAAGCACCAACCAATCCATTACCCAAGCTGCTTTAGGAAAATCTGGCCAAACACATGTGACATGAGATTATAAAGAAAGCAAAACAAAAAGCAAAAAAACAAACAAACAAAAAAAATCAAACCATCACAAAAACACTGGTAACATCAGAATCAATTGGCCTTTCATTTAAAATTTTGTATTTTAAAAGATTACAATTGGCGCCATTAATGAAATCTTGGTGATAACACTGCTTATTTTCTGACTTGTTTAAAAAACATTTAAATTCAGCATTGACATGACATGAGATTGGATGCCTCAAACATATGACAGGTAATTTTCCTGTGACACTGATGACCAAATGTATATTGTCCCATACTATAATTTTGTATGACTTCATGAACTATGTTTCTTTGTAGTGTATCTACTGTTTGAATACACGTTATTTTAGTGCATTTGTCTTGTATTTTTTGTAATGCTATGATGGTTGTGGTGCATAGATTGGCTATAGGGAGAATTGGTTGTAACAACATTCTAGTTTATTGTAGTAGTAGAAAAGAGTTAACTCCATTATGCCAGATAGTATATCGGCATTAAGTGTAATCTGGCATTGTTGATTTTTTGACTGTCAGTGTTAGAAAATGAACACTACTCAGTGTTCTGAGTAGTTCATTTTCCGAACAACTCAGTATTCAGAAAATGAACACTACTCAGCGTTCATTTTATAACACCGGGGCAAGTTTAAAGTACTAGCAACATTTTTTAGTGCTGATTTTCTAACACCAACATTGGTGTAGAATATTGTTAACACTGTTTAGTGTTAGTGTTAAGCTTAAGCTAATCCTCAGCAATAACCTTGCTGGAGAGAGTTCATGCTGGTGCTCCTCAACCAAATTTGTGCAGTCACTACAGCAATGAGTTGCAATCAGAGATCCACAGTCTGAGGAAAATCAATGATGAAAGCACTAGCTTACTTTTATTTCTATTGTTGGCATTCCTACAGTCATTCAAAATGACCAAGGTTTCAATTTTCACTTAGTTGTTTTCCCACATTTTGCAGCAGCTTCAGATCAAGTATAATAACACATCTGCTTACCATCCTTAAAGTCAAGGTGCTCTAAAGTGCTCCCATTAAACACTTAAGGTACTCTTGTGTGCTTACTTCACAAAGCTGGGCCATGACTGGGAGGAAGGCCTAGCTTTGTTGTTGCTAGCCACAGGAGAGGTAGTCTAGGTGAGCAATGGATGTAGTCCTAATGGCCTGGTTTTTGGACTGTATGGACTGTGAGGAGTTTTGAATAATGAATGCAAGCTGTAAAAAGCACAGACTTTATGTACATCCATGGTTTCAGGCACAGACTGTACAGAGTAGGAAAAATGGCAAGAGGTAAGTTAAAGAAATCACCAAAGAATATGAAAGCACCATTTGATCATAATGGTAAGCCGTGGCAATTGAGGGAAGATGCATAACCTTGAGGAGGTGACTGTTGTTTCGATTTGGCACTATATAAATAAAATTGAATAGAACTGAACTGTAATGGGGCCAATTGAGGAGGACAGCAAATCGCCAATAAATGAGTGTGTTTTACAGGCATGCTTGAATAACTGAGGCTTTACTATCTTTGTCAGAAGCCCTTTCCCCTTAGATCAGGGTGGCTGTTGCTCAGGAGGTAGAGCGGGTCACCTACCAATCGGAAGTTTGGCGGTTCAATTCCTGTGTCCTGTCCTTGGGCAAGATATTGAACCCCAAGTTGCTCTCTGACAAAAACGCTGGAGTGTGAATGTTAGACAGCAAGTGCTTAGCTACATATGGAAGTGAATGGGTAAAAGCAAATGTGTTGTATAAGTGCCGTGAGTGCTCCACTGGAGTAGAAAAGCGCTATATAAGAACTAGTCCATTTAACTACCATCAAAGGTTACTCAGAGATTTTTTTTTCTAATACCCCATTACAAATGAGTATCATTAAACATGATATAGACATGGGTGATGCTCAATCCATCAAGCAATGCTTTTAATCCTGCTCCCCCTAATAAAGGAGTAAATTTGACTTAAAGGATACTGGCAGGTTTCACTGTAGGGCCCGGGAGATTTATAACAACCACCCCCCTCTGGTCCTACAAGGTGAAATTTGCATCCACTTTCTAGTGGATTATTAACCAGGTGATGGCCAGTTTCTCTAGCTGTGTAACTTGATATGATCATCTTTAGTTCAACTGGGAAGACCCTCTGCAGATGATATGTGTGCTGTTTGAGTGATTGCTTTGGGCAAGATTAACTGCGAATTTGGCCAAATGTAAATTTGCTAGAGCTACCATTAACTACTTGGGATAGTTGGTGAGGCAGGGGGAGGTTTGTTTAGTGGAAGCAAAAAATCAAGGCCTTTAAAAACATTCCATCTCCTGTAACAAAAAAAGAACTGATGTGTTTACTTGGCATGGTGGGGTACTACATCATAGCTGGGGCCTATTCCAGGAAGCATGTTCAACAGTCTAAAAACATACTCTGAGTTGAGCTGACAGCTGCAGCTACGCTCATTATAAATCCATGACATCATTGCTGTCTCCGCCTGTTGATGAGCGAACAACTGTAAAAGCTTCATGTTACGTACAAAAATAATGAACTAACTGGGATTTCAGTGCTTGTAGAAACATAAAAGTCTGCAGATTAATTCACTCCTCTGATCGCTTTGCAGTGACTTTATGAATGAGGAAATTAAGTGTCAGACACGTGGTTCAGGTGCAGCAGGAGGGGAGGAGTCCGAAAGATACAGTTTGTTGGATAATGCCCTGCCGTTGTCTCTCCGTATGGCCGAATCTGTTAATTCTTTTAAAAAGCAGCTTAAGACACTTTTATTCAGACAAGCTTTTAGTTAAATGTTTTACTTTTTATCAGCTATTGTTATTTATTTTACTTGCACATTGTAAAGCACTTTGTGATTTTATCTGTGAAAGGTGCTATATAAATAAAGTTTTACTTACTTTTACTTACTTTATAAAACCTGCCAGTGAGCAGGTTAGGTTCACAGAGACTGTTACCCCAGTAACTGACTCAGAGTTGGAGTTAGCTCTCTTTCTGGAACTGGATGCCCGACTTTCCCTCATTTTAGGGTGAACAAACCCAGAGTTGTTAGCTAAACCTGCTTCCTGGAATAGGGCCCAGGTCTGCTGTACAGTATACACAATACACAATATATCTGCCTTCCTTCTCTCCATATCAGCCAAATCTCTACCTTTACCAGTCATTGTGTCTATATCCCTACTCTCACCTCCACCCTTCTGCCTTTCCTTCTCTCTTCCTGCCTCCGACCATGTCTTCCCACTTCCCTCTTCCTTTGTTTTAGGCCAACAGTACGACAGTTTCCACGAGCCTGTCCTTTAAAAAAACAACCTTATAGGTCATTTGTGCAGGCAATTTTACAACTACCTACATTTTAAAATAAAGCGGCCTATAGCAGTCACAAAAGGATGTGTGAATAACAAATTCTGAATAAATATGTAAATATGGATTTTCTCTGATTTCTGGAAAGTATATGGAGACTAATGGAATGAGATGCCAAAGAAAACCTTAAATGAATAGACTGATTCTAATACAGAACTTTTATACTCTACTCGAGCACTCAAAGCACTTTATACAACATACCTCATTCACACCCATTAATTAACTTCAGAATCTTGGCCAAAAATATTTTGGCATGCAGACTGGATCAGCCAGGGACTGAACCCCCAACCTTCCAATTAGAAGGTGACCCACTCTATCTCCAGAGCTACAGTGACCTTATGAGCTGACATGACATGCAAAGCCACATGTAGGGACACTCATTCTAGAAATGCTCATTTGGGTTGCTTTGGAACAAATGACTGATATTGTTTTTTGGATTGGAAAGAAAGACTGGTGAATCTTTTTTTTTTTTTTTTTTTAAACATACATGCTCAAAAAAAAAAAAAAAAAAAAAGAAAATTCCTCATATCCTCCCCAAACATATGTGTGGATTGGATAGTAGCACCCTGTTGACATTCAAAGAGGGAACTGCTGGTATTTTCCTGCATTCATAATTCCATTAATTTTGACAAGATCCTTAACAGAACTGGCTGAAATGCAGCCTCAAATGATAAGCCTCCAACATTTTTGACAGATTGCTATAGAGACTCATTATTGTACCTCTTTCTTGATCTTGAACCAAAAGTTTCAAGTTTGAATGTATCATTCCATGAGACCTGCTGCCACTGATTTTCAGTCTGTCTTGGCTTACCTCAGCCTTTTTCTGTATTTCCCTTCATTAACAGCAGCTTCTTGACAGCCACCCTTCCACTGAGATCATTTCTGATGAGCTTTGATTAGTTAGTTCAGGATCAAGTAAAAGGTCAGATGTGTCGCTCGGGTCCTGTGTCAAGTCTTTACTGGATTTTTTTTCCTGTTTAAGGACATGAGTTTCAGATAATGTTCATCTGCTGTAGATAATCTTTTCAGTCTGCCACTTCTGATGTTCTCAATTATCCAGTTTCCTCAAATTTCTTAAGGACACACTACACCATACCACTGAAGGATCCATGGTACACATCTTGTCTGTGCTTTCTGCACAGCTTGCCTACTGCATTTGTTGGTGATTAATTGTCAACCTGTACTCTGTATAATCTGCTTCTTGCTCAGTGTCACATGGGATAGTTACAAGTGCCCCTGCAACCTGAATTGGATCACTGGTTAAATAAACCGTTGTGTAGGAATTCTCAGTCTGTATTTTATTCAATTTAACTCTCAGTAGCTCTCACTTCAGTGTTAATGAGTGGGAAAAGTAGGGAAAAGTTTTGATCCATTATAAAAACCACATTTACAAGTGCTTGCCTTTTCCCAAGTATGTGCATGAGCCTATCAGGTCAGTGATGAAGACGGACAGATGAAGTTTACTTCTAATCCTCAGGGAGCACATCAAGTCCCACAGCTTATTATCCTGATCTAATTTAACATTGCTATCTACAGCTGCCCTGGATACACGCGCGCACACACACACACACACACACACACACACACACACACACACACACACAGAACAGCACTTCCATCACTTCAGAGGCTATATCAATTGCTTGCATTCATTTTCTAGGAGCTTACCTAGCACTATTTTCCAAGCACTAACCCTTATCATAACCTTAATCTAAATCTACCTTCAAAAAGACACACACTTCTCAGTGTTCAGTAGAATGGCTGCTTAATTAATTTCTGTCTCTAAAGTCAACCTATGTTTTCATTGCCAACAGTATCATGTTATTTGGAGAACAGACTCATTAATCCACCCCCATACAAGAAGAAAATATCTTAAAGTGGTAATTTAAGTTCTATTGCCAGTAGAACATAAATTACATGCTTTGAGATATATATATCAAATACAGTGGCTTGCAAAAGTATTCAGCCCCCTTTTCTCTGAGTGCAACCAATTGCATCCAGAAGTTGCCTGATGACTGCTAATGACTAAAAAGAGTCATTAGTTAGTGTGGGTAATCTAATCTCAGTACAAATACAGCTGCTCAGTGACGGCCTCAGAGGTTGTTTAAGAGAATATTGGGGAGTAAACAGCATCATGAAGTCCAAAGAACACACCAGACAGGTCAGGAATAAGGTTGTGGAGAAGTTTAAAACAGGCTTAGGCTATAAAAAGATTTCCCAAGCTTTGAACATCTCATGGAGCACTGTTCAATCCATTATCTGGAAATGGAAAGAGTATGGCACAACTGTAAACCTACCAAGACAAGGCCGTCCACCTGAACTTACAGGCCAAAAAAGGAGAGCACTGATCAGAGATTCAGCCAAGAGGCCCATGGTGACTCTGGATGATTTGCAGAGATCCACAGCTCAGGTGGGGGAATCTGTCCACAGGACAACTATTAGCTGTGCACTGTACAAATGTGGTCTTTATGGAAGAGTGGCAAGAAGAAAGCCATTGTTAAAAGAAAACCATAAAAAGTCCCGTTTTCAGTTTGCCAGAAGCCATGTTGGAGACACAGCAAACATGTGGAACAAGGTGCTTTGGTCAGACCAAAATTGAACTTTTTGGCCAAAATGCAAAACGCTATGTGTGGTGGAGAATTAACACTGCACAATACTCTGAACACACTATCCCCTCTGTCAAATATGGTGGCGGCAGCATCAAGCTCTGGGGCTGCTTCTCTTCAGCAGGGACAGGGAAGTTGGTCAGAGTTGATGGGAAGATGGATGGAGCCAAATACAGGGCAATCTTGGAAGAAAACCTGTTGGAGTCTGCAGAAGACCTGAGACTGGGGCGGAGGTTCGCCTTCCAGCAGGACAACGACCCTAAACATAAACCCAGGGCTACGATGGAATGGTTTCAAACAAACATATTCATGTGTTAGAATGGCCCAGTCAAAGTCCAGACCTAAACCCAATCGAGAATTTGTGGCAAGATCTGAAAATTGCTGTTCACAAACGCTCTCCATCTAATCTGACTGAGCTTGAGCTGTTTTGCAAAGAAGAATGGGCAAAAATTTCAGTCACTAGATGTGCAAAGCTGGTGGAGACATACCCTAAAAGACTTGCAGCTGTAATTGCAGCAAAAGGTGGTTCCACAAAGTATTGAATCAGGGGGGCTCAATACTTTTGCACACCACACTTTTCAGTTTTTTATTTGTAAAAAATGTTTTGAATCATGTATAATTTTCGTTCCACTTCACAATTGTATACCACTTTGTGTTGGTCTTTCACATTAAATTCCAGTGAAATATATTTATGTTTGTGGTTGTAATGTGACAAAATATGGAAAAGTTCAAGGGGTATGAATACTTTTGCAATCCACTGTATATTACAGTATATCTTTAACATTTTTTTAAAAAAAAGAAGTGGGTTGATTTACTTTGGATTTTCTCTAATCCACACTTACTCCACAAATAGGGTTGATGTTCATGGCAGGCCTGAGAGCTTTGAGCCTGTGGCTCAGGTAGTAGAATGTGTTGTCTACTAGTTGGAAGGTTGTTGGATGTTTCCCTGACTCCTCCAGAAGTATCCTTAGGTAAGATACTGAACCCATAGTTGATCCTGATGCATCCATCAGCATGTGAGTGTGTACAAATATTAGAAAGCTTAGGCACAGATAAAAGCATTGTCTCCGTGCGTGTGATTGTAAGAGTAAGAAGGAGGCAGAAAGTGCTTCGAGTGCTCAACAGAGTAGAAAGGCACTATATAAATACCAGTCTATTTACATTTACAGCTTTAGTTTCAAGTGATGATCTTGGAATCTGGAGTAGTAGAAACCTTCCCAACTTGTGTAAACCTACAATGGGAAAGTCCAAGGAAAGTCCTTAGACTTTCCTTTTGTCTTTTTTATGCTGACAAAGAGGAACTAAGAGTGTAGTAAATCATGATCACTAATGAGACGTCAAAAGGACTTGGCCTTGTCAAGTTAAGACATTGTAACTTTCAGCACCACTCATTAAAAGATTTAAGTGAGACTAGATATTTGAGTCTGTATGTATACCATTGACCCTGTGTGTATTAGAGAAAATTAAAATAAATTCAAACTTACACACCCAATTCTTCTTTCATTTTAGGCCTTAGAGATATATCCTGTACAATCATTCCACCCTCGAAAAAGAACAAAAGGAGAATAAGGAACCAGAACCTTCAGAGGTCGGGTTTTCTGTTAAACCAGGTCACAGTTTGTGTTCAGGAAATAGACACTATATCTAGTATTTAAAGTCTCAATATCTTCTATTTTGATCAAGTTCATAGTTAGGGCTAAACCATTCCTTGGTTAATAGGCTCAGACTGCTTGAGGACCTCCCCTAAGCTCTTCTTCTCCACTTCTTCACACACACACACACACACACACACACACACACACACACACACACACACACACACACACACACACACACACACACACACACACACACACACACACACAGAGAGAGCCAGAAGTCTTGTTGTGAATCAGATTTTGAAAATTGGGTCACCTCAAATCCATGAGTCTTCAGTACAGTATTTTCTGTGTTAAAGGAATGGGCAACATCAATCATCTTACTAGTTAAGGCACTTTTGTGAAATGCTAAAACTGAAATTAGAACAGTTTATGGTAAAACACAACCTGACACTCTACAATAAACGTGCACATATGTGTCACCACACAGTGTGCTGACACATTCAAAAAGGCATCAGTGGAAATATATCACCAAACCTACAGCTAATGTCCATTCTTACAATTTCAACTGCAGAAGAAACATATATCCATTGATAGGCTGATTGTGGCTGAATCAGCATCAATACCAAGAACACTGGCTGGTAGCACTGGTAATAAATGTGCAAATAATATTTGTACAATGAACACATAGATCTAAGACCAAAAATATCTTATTGGAAGTTACATAAACTTGCTATGCAAGCTCTGCAATGTGCTTTCATTGATTTATATAACACCAGTTTTCTGTCAGCCAATAGTGAGTGTACAATAGTGATCATCAAGAGGAAACATCTTCTACTGTCCAAATGCTTCCTAAATGTGTCTGGCTCGCAAGTCTGTATGTTCTGGCACACTTGGCAGGTTACTAGCCATCATTGTTTGCTGGTGAAATAATGTGGTAGTCTGACTGATTGATACAGTTTGTAGGCTTTCACTACCACTGTAGCCCACTGATGGATAGAAAATAATGTGTAGACACAAATGGGTCTTCTAAGCACCAGTGATGCAGTAGTGACACTATGATTCATAGCCAGATTAAAAGGGGATTTAAAGAAATATGACTGTATTTGTACGATGTTACCTTCCATCTTTTGGTCTGACTCAGTCTTTCTAGTACTGTAAACTTGGGACCAGTGGCATCAACAGGACCTATGCTTAAGCTAAATTAGCAATGCACAGGTGTAAGTCAAATTTTTTTTTCTTTAAAGTTTAGAAGGATGTAGAAAACTTGTAACAATATAAATGTGGCTTGTAGTCTACTGGTCAGTATGAATAGAAATATGATACATTAAGATAAGATAAAAAAATCTTTATTGCCATTGTATAAAAGAGTACAACAAAATTTCATTTGGCACCAATCTCTTATAGAAGCTAGAATACATATCAAAAATGCAATACATAATAAATAGTAAAGCACCAAAAATATTGCACATAGTCACTAAAATGCAAGCAGTTATTTCAGTAGTCTATATTGTTGGACTGAGAGGATATAGTAGGGATGAAGGGAAGGGAATGTAATGTTTCCTGCAGAAGTCTCTTCAAAAGCATAGGGAAGAAGGTGTGTTTTAATCTGTTGGTGCGGGCTCACATGACTCACCCTTCCAATGGGGAGACCTGTGAATAGTGTCCTGGGTGGGCAGGGTCATTCTGAATCACTGAGTAGATCTCATCTGGGCACAGAAGTGGGGAGCCAATGATGCGCTGAGCCGCCTTGCTGCAGCTGCTTCTTCTCTGAGCAGTGCAGCTGCCATACCACACTGAACATCCATACGTCAGGACATTCTCTATTGTGCAGTGATAAAAGTTTCTCAGCAGAGGTTGAAGAAGCCTGTTCCTCCTCAGCATTTTCAGAAAAAAGAGACACTACTGGGACTTTTTGAAATTATGGGTGGTGTTCACAATCTAGCCCAGGTCCTCTGAGATACAAATTTAGAGGAGCTTGAAGTCTGTGACACGCTCTACCAGTCCTCCAATGCCTGGACCTCTTCCCTGTATGGTGCCTCGTTTTTGCTGTATTGAGGACAACGGTGGAGGATGCAGAGGTGCCCATCCTGATATATTTGTGTCTATTAGTCAGACAGACACAGACAGAGGGAGGTTCCAAATGAGCATCCTGATGTATGTTTGGGGGCTTTCCAGGTGGCTGAGAGTGGTGTGGAGAGCAATGGAGATGTCATCGTCCGTGAATCTGTTGGACCTGTAGGTGAACTGATATTGGTCAAGCCAAGTGGAATATGGCCCTTGACATGCTGTAACACCAGCCTCTCCATACATTTCAAGATCACTGGCATCAGGGCCACAGGCCCTGTTGTTGGATGGTGATGGATGGTCAGGCTCTGGTATTAGCTGTGAGTCTTCTGCCTGTCTGCTGTCCTCTTCAAAGCAGGAGAAAAAGGTGTTAAGTTGGTCCGGAAGAGAAATGTTGGTTGAGGAGGGGATGTTGTGGCATTGTTTGTAGTCCATAATGTTCAGTTTGCCTTTGCACATGGAGTGGGAGATGTTTTCTGTGAAGCTGGTGTCAGGAACAGGGGAAAGATGGTCTGAGTGTCCTAGTGAGGGGAGGAGCAGACTTTGTAGGCTCCAGAAATACTGGTGTAGACCTGGTTTAGTGTTCTGCCCTTCCTTGTTTTAATGTCCACATTATAAAATCTTGGGAGCACAGTCTTTAAATTACTGTGATTAACAAAAAGAAGCTCTCTGGGTGTTTCTACTGCTGCCTGCTGAGCCTGTTCATAGCTATGTTGGCATTAGCTCGTAGGTGGATATACAGAGCAACTACAAATACTTCTGTGATTTCCCTGAGCAGATAAAATGCCTACACTTTAACATAAAAAATTCAGGTCTGGATAGCAGTGGCTCTCAACAATGGCAGTGTCTGGGCTGGGTTAGGCTGGTCCACACTTCCACTGTGACTTTAAGAGTCATTAAGCAGGGCAAATATGCATGATGCCACTATCACAAAAATATAACAGAGTCAAAAGTTCTACAGGTGATTTATTAACAAAACCCTAATTACTAAAGACTAGTCAATTAGGACCAAGGTTATTAAAGACCAGTTGGTGTAACCAGCCCCTGGGTCTTTTTAACTAGGGTCATGGCAACACGTTAGCAGAGATATTGAATAATCAGTTAACGTGAACAGTATGCTTGCTACCAACATATTTATTTCAACTACACAGATTCAGTTTCACTGTGGGGTTTTAGGGCTCACAGTGTTTTGTATGAAAATATGTCATTTTGAGCCAAAGCACACCAAAAGGCAAACTAAAATTTCAAGACACAGCTATAGTTAACTCTACAGGAATTAAAAATGGACTAGTTCTTATATAATGGTTTTCTACTCTACTTGAGCAGTCAAAAGAAGCATATTCCCTGATATCCTGTGGAAGATTATTTCCTGGTGGTATTTTGCTTCCTGAGTGATTGTGAGCAGCATGGTGGCATGGTGGTTAGTACTGTTGCCTCACAACTAGAAGGTTGAATCCACCTTAGCCCAGGCCTCTGTGTGGAGTTTGCATGTTCTCCCCATGTCTGCGTAGGTTTTCTTTGGGTACTCTGGTTTCCTCCCATAGTCCAAAGACATGCAGTTCCTGGGGGTAGGTTAACTGGTGATTCTAAATTGCACATGAGTGTTACTCTGTGTTAGCCCTGCGACAGGCTGGCAACCTGTACAGGGTGTGCCCCATGACAGCTGGGATAGGCTCCAGCCCCCCCTGTGCCCCTGAATAGGATAAATGGAAGAGAATGGATGGATGGAAAAAGCAGGCAAGTTTAAACAAATCATCAAAAAAATTATAAAAGATTTGAGGAAAGGTTGCTATCTATCAGTTGTGAAGTGGACCATATAATTCCCACCATACATAACTATACAAATATACTGGGACTTTTAAAGGATTATTTTCTTGAGAAGAAATTAGCTTACATATTACAGATACAGTATTCAATCATAACTTTTTGTGCAGTAGTATACCGCAACGATAATATATAAAACTCATTAAAACACAGCAAAACAATTTGGAAACCACTTTAAATGTAATTATATGCAGAAGATGAACATATCATGAACAAATGCCCAAAAAGTGAACAATCATTGCCTCTCAGAAATATAATATTCAAAAATGAACTGATACAATAGAAATTGAGTTAGCATGTATAATTTTATACAACTCTTTGTCTATGTACTTTCCTGATATTCTCACAGCATTCTGCCACTGACTGGATTTCAGTCGTGGCAACAAAAATGTAAACAAAAGAAAAGTATAGACTCCTCTAAGGTCACAAGCAGTCAGATTCAGTTTCTACTTATTATTTTGCCTACAAGGCAAATGCACCATTATACTTCACTTGGGTCTTTCTTTTCGTACTTCTTCTTCCTTCCTTTTCCTGCATTCCTCTGTGCTTTATAATTTCTATCACATTTCTTCACTCTGTCAGTCACAGAGTGTGACCTAATTCTCTTTCCAATTTCTGTTCTTTCTTTAGCATTGTCTCTTTCTCTTCTTCATCACTGGACTACCTCTTCTTCCTACTATGTCAGTTATTTTCTACACTATTTCTGTCACTTTTTTAATACTTTTCTCCTGGATTACTGTTTTCCTATTTTCTCCTGCGTGGTACCCATTTTTGGTTCGTGCTCAAGTCTTCTATGCATGTCATCAGCTTTACAGTGTAGCTATTTTCAGCAAAACAGCTGCATATTACCAAACAGAAAAGTTCATAATTTTGAACTTAATCAAACAGCAGCTTAAGATGTGTAAAAGGTCCATTGTTTGCTAACACATTCACAAAGCAAGGTGATTAAGTAATACATCTAAGGTAGCCTATGTGCTTTATTGAAGAAATATGGTGAGTCAACAAGAAATGGCAGTAAACAATTATTTACTGCAATAAAATAGATAGATAATCAGTTCCTACCTTATCTCAAAGATTTCATAGTACCATATGCCGGTTTACTTGTGGTTCCTAGGATACTTAAGAGTAGAATGGGAAGCAGAGCCTTCAGCTTTCAGGCACTTCTTCTGTAGAACGAGCACCCAGTTTGGATTTGGGAGACAGATGCCCTCTCTATTTCTAAGATTAAGCTTAAACTTTTTTTTTTTGATCAAGCTTATAGTTAGGGCTTGATCAGGCAACCCTGAACTATCCCTTACTAAAGGAAGATTAAAAGCTGCAATAGGCTGGGGGGTTCCCATGATGCACTGAGCATTTCTTTTTCTTTCACTCTCTATGTTTTTTACACCACTCTGCATTTAATCATTAGTTATTATTAATCTCTGGCTCTCTTCCACAGCATGTCTTTTGTCCTGTCTCCCTCCCCTCACCCCCAACCTGTGGCAGCAAATTCAATTCAATTCAATTCAATTCAATTCAATTTTATTTATATAGCGCCAAATCACAACAAACAGTCGCCTCAAGGCGCTTTGTATTGTGGGTAACGACCCTACAATAATTCAAACAAAGCCCAACAGTCAAAATGACTCCCTATGAGCAGCGCTTGGCGACAGTGGGAAGGAAAAACTCCCTTTTAACAGGAAGAAAGTAAATGAGGTGAATGAAAAGAAACAGTGCATTATGGGAAACCCTCCAGCAGCCTAGGCCTATAGCAGCATAACTAAGGGGTGGTTCAGGGTCACCTGATCCAGCCCTAACTATAAGCTTGATCAAAAAGGAAAGTTTTAAGCCTAATCTTAAAAATAGAGAGGGTGTCTCTCTCCCAAATCTAAGCCAGGAGCTGGTTCCACAGAAGAGGGGGCATAGGCTTCTCTTGAGGAGTCCCTGATGAATATAAAGCACGGAATCAAATTGCAGCAGGATTTACATCATGGCTTCCATTCTTTGGACATGTGATAGAGACCAACAAAAACACAGAGTGGGTCAATTACATCTATTACAACCAGCAGAGATTTGCAAATTTCACTAGAGATGCACTGACTTTAGGAGAACAACTGCATGCAACTAATCTTGACATGGCAAAATAGAATGGCGTTAGACATGTTGTTAGCAGAGAAAGGAGGGGTGTGTGTGATGTTTGGTGATGCTTGTTGTACACTCATTCTTAACAATACTGCAGCTGATGGCTCATTTACAGAAGCTCTGACTAAATTGGAAACATTGGCTTATGAACTTAAAGACAATGCAGGCACAGAAAGGAATTTTTGGTAAATGGAAAGATTTGTTCTTGTCACTCGTGACAGGAGTCATTGGAGCTTTAGCTCTTGTATCACTGTGTGGATGCTGTGTCATCCCTTGCATTAGAAGCCTGATTGTTAGAACCACTGATAAATCTGTCTCACACCAAATGGCTTCCTTACCTCAGCAACAGCCCCTAATGGGGGAACAGCTGGAACTAAACCTGGTACCTAACTGGACACATCCCTATCATGATAATGATGATGTGGAGACCATACACTATGAGAAAAATGATGTGTAAATCTCAAATTTTCTTCACAGCTATGATATTACGGTGCCTATGTATCATTAAATAGCTAAGGCTATTTCACTTTCCAATTTATGATGTGTTTATTTAAACCCCAGGTTCGTAAGCACGGATGTTTTTATGGAAGTTTTTTTTTTGTTTTTGTCTTTTAATATTTTCTATTATCATTACTATATTACTATTACAAACAGATTTTATGAGATGATTAAAAATAATCAAAAGGGTGGAAATGTAATGGAAAACTTGTTTTCAACTCTAATAACCTCTGTGTACCTTTTTGGTATGTAATTGTATTTGTCTAGTACAAAGACCAAGTGTGCGAAGATGGCTGTGTCCAAGGCCATGACACAGTCATTATCAGGCTGATGCTACATGGTGGTGGGAACTTGAACTCCCCACAGCTAACAGAACAAGACTGTATCAACACAATGAGTATAAAGGAACTGTGATTATTTTGTTCTGCGGTCAATGCTGGTGCGAAGACTGTTCATGCTGTATTGATGCCTTTGCAAAGGTTATATTCTTATGTTCAATAAATCATCATTAAATCAGTTTGATTTCAGGGCTCAACTTATTTTTTCCAAAACAAGGTTGTCTGACTGAACAGACTGGGGTCTGTTGGTCAGAAAGTCCAGAATCCAGTTACAGAGGGAGGGGTTGATGCCGAGGTTGCTCAGTTTGGTGATGAGACTGGAATCGATGATGGTGTTGAATGCTAAGCTGAAGTCGATGAACAGCATTCTCACATAGGTGTTGTTGTTGTCCAGGTGGGAGAGGGTGGAGTGAAGCGCTATGGAGATGGCATCATCAGTACTCCTATTCTGGCGGTAGGCGAACTGGAAAGGGTCCAGGGTAGAGTAGTGAGGTAGGTGCTGCTGCGGCGATCGCTATGGGGGGAAGGGGGGGCGCCGGCGGAGATGCTTGCCCAGGGCGCCAAACAGGCTAGGACCGCCACTGTCAGGTGGGATGTCCTTGTCATGCCAGTAACGTTGGAAGCCATCAGGACCATCGAGGTTAAATTTTTTCTCATCAGAGAAGACGACTTTCTTCCACCTTTCAATGTCCCATGTTTGGTGCATCCTTGCAAAGTCCAAATGGGAAATTTTGTGGCGTTGAAGAAGACGTGGCCTTTGAAGATGTTTTTTGTTTCTGAAGCCCTTCCCTTGCAGATGCCTTCTGATGGTTATTGGGCTGCAATCAGCACCAGTAAGGGCCTTAATTTGGGTAGAGGATCATCCCCTGTCTTGACGGACAGCCAATCGGATCCTGCAGCTCAGCGCTGGTGAAATTTTTTACCACTTGACTTTTTTGTTCCATAACCCTCAGGATCATTTAAAAAATGCAAAATGACTGTCTTACTGTGTCCAACCTCAGCAGTAATGGCACATTGTGAGAGGCCTTGCTTATGCAGCTCAACAATCCTACCACGTTCAAAGTCAGTGAGCTTTTTTGCTTTTGCCATCAGGAGGTCTTGACAGTGTAAAGACTTGACAGAAAATGACATGGAATCCAAATTTTTGCACAGCTTTTGGCTTTTAAAGGCTGTGGTCTTAAACTTTTGATCAGCTGAAAAAAACATGTTTGAGTGTAAATGCAGTTTTCAACAAATTCCCTGCTCAAAAGTTTTTGTCTCTTGCGCCGATTTCTTTTTTTAGCATTGTGAAGCTCTACTTAGAACCTTCTTAAGATCCAATAGTGCAAAATGCAAATTCTTGCAATGTTTTATCATGCATTTTGATCAGGAGTGTATATTTGCTTCCATGTCTAATTCACTTCCATCACCTAAAATGCAATTAAACCATGTGGATAAGTCTACACATATCCTCTGCAGAACCTCTGAACAGTTGGTGCATGTATTTGTGTCTCTGATTCCCATTTGGAACATTCTGTGTCCTGTATAGTGTATTCTATGGAGAGTTTTGTATTGTATAAATTGTAAATTTGGACATTTAGTCTTTTTTTTTTTTTTTTTTTTTTTTGTATTTTTGGCCACAGTGGGAATATGTATCTGGCCGCCAGCTTCATCTCTAAGCCACCCGGGCACCCCATTTAATCATTTTGAAAGTGTTTAAATGTATCAATGTCCAGAAGTTTTCATCTGTGTTGATGGAAAGATCTCACTGTCATTTTGCAGTTGGGAGAGAAATTGAATCATTAATTTTTAACAATAACTTATATATTTTTGATAACAATTTAGGGGTATAAAGATTTCAAAATTTTGTTACCCATACTTTTTTCTAAATTTCTAATTTCAGATTATTTAAATTAAATCTTGCCTGTATGATGGACCTCAATTGCTGATATTCAAGAAATTTGCTGTTGCCAATTTCATATTTTGAAATAAGTTCTTGAAATGAAATAAAGGTTCTATCTTGAATAACATGTTCTAGATTCTTTATTCCTTTCTCTTGCCATGCTGAAAAATTTAGTACTTTCTTTTTCTGACATATATCTGGATTGTTCCAAATGGGAATCAGTTTACATGGGATAAGAGAAGACTTGGCTATTTTTAAAAATTCCCACCAGGCTGTCAGAGAAGTGTTTATGTTAAGGCTTTTACAGCAGTTATGATGTTTGTTACTGGAGCTAATGAAAGGTAAGTCAGAGAGTTTCCCTTTTCCACAGAGTGTTTGTTCTAGATCCACCCATGGGCTGTCTAAAGAGCTTGATTTTATCCATCTTGAAACATATTGCAATCTCTTGGCTAAGAAATAGTAATAAAACCATTTTGGCTTGTGTAAAAACTTATTCTTGTTTTATTTTTCCATATAAATTTTGAAATGTTTGAGTCTAGTGACTTAAACCAAGCAATGACAGGTTTATTAGGGATCAGTGAGGACAGATAATTGATTTTAGGCAGAATCATCATTTTTACTGTGGCAACTCTCCCTATGAGAGATATAGGTAGAGAGTTCCAACATGTGAGATCATCCTCTATTGATTTTAGTAGAGGAATATGATTCAGGTTTGACAGCCTGGCAAAAAAATTAATACCTAAATATCTAATGTTGCCTGACTGTAGGGAGGTGTTAGTTTTGTTCTGAAAATTACAATTCAGAGGCAAAACTGTTGATTTACTCCAGTTGATGGAGTAATTTGATATGGATGAGAACTTATCTATAACTGTGATTGTCTTCAGAAGAGAGGTTTTTGAGTTCCCAAGGAAAAGTGATACATTATCAGCATGAAGACTTATCTTATGGTCTGTATTTTCTGTTTGAATTCCTTTAATATCTACATTTTGTTGGATTGTTACTGCTAGTGGCTCAATGAAAATGACAAAAAGTGGAGGAGAAAGCAGGGAGCCGTGCCTGGTGCCCGTCTGCAGACTGAAGCTTTGGGAAAGAGGATCATTTGTTCTGACATATGCATTTGGAGAGCTGTATAGTGTTTTGATTCGGTTTATGAAAAATGAACCAAATCCAAATTTGTGTAGAACTGCTAACAGAAATTTCAATTTACCCATTCAAATGCTTTCTCTGCATCTAAAGAGACATCTGTGGTTTCTAATTTGTTAATGGAACAGTATCTATTACATTTATTAGTCGGCATGTGTTATTGACTGAGTGCTGACCTTTGATAAAATCTGTTTGGTCTGGATGTATAATAGAGTGATTTTTTTCTAATCTTCTGGCAAGGACTTTTCAAATTTTTTAAGGTCTACATTAATGAGAGAGAGATTGGGTGGTAGCTGGATGGGAGTGTGGGGTCTTTGCCTGGTTTAAGAAGCAGGCTAATGTTTGCAGAGTTTATATTTTGAGATATTGTGTGATTGTTCTGAATTTGTGTCACCATTCTGAAATAAGTGGGTTCTAGCACAGACCAAAATTCTTTATAAAACTGGAAAACCATCTGAATGTGTGGCTTCATTGTTCAGGAGATGCTGTATTGCTTCATAAAATTCAGATGATGAAAGAAGTGAATCAAGAGCCACAGCCTGTTCATTTAGTTTAGGTAGATTCATAAGAAATTTTTCAATTTCAGCATCAGATGGATTAATCTGTGATGAGTATAAGGCTTCATAAAATTCTTTAAGAGTTATTTATTTGTTGTAGGTCATGAGTAATGTTACCAGTCAAGTCTTTAATAGAATAAATAGCTGTTTTTTTCTTTATTTTAGTTTTAACTGGTTGGCCAGGAATTTTCCAGATTTATTTCCATGTTGAAAGTTTTCCAAACGCAGCCTCTGCAACAAAAATTGTGTCTTCTTATCAGTTATTTCCTTTAATTACAGTTTTAATTTTCTCAGGGTGTTAATTATATGTTTGTGTGATGAGGCAGCATAGACAGTTTCTAAAGATTAAATTTTTTGTTCTAATTCTAACACACATGTTTTGTCTTTATTTTTCTTATGCGAGCAGGAAAATATTTTCTCCTACATTACTGCCTTTCCTGCTTCCCAAAGAACACATGGTGATATTCAAGGCAGATCATTAATTTCTAAATATGTTGCCCACTCCTTTTTGAAATAATTAATGAAATCTTGCTCTTCAAGTAGTGATGTATTAAATCTCCAGTTCCTAATATGTGGTGTGACTCTTTTCTGTTTCAGAGAGTGACACAACGGTACATGATCACTGATAGTGATAGGAGGAATATGAGTATCTGTGATATCCATCATAATGGAGCTGCTAACTAAAAAGTGTATACTGGTGTACTGGTGACAAAAAGGTGTAATCCCTTAGAGTGGGGTGATGTGAACGCCAAGCATCGTAAAGATCAAAATCCTTCATGTATCCAATATCTGGAGTAAACACCAGGTTGAAGTCTCCTCCTATTAAGTATGGTGTCAGAGTGATCAGAGAGTGAAGTGAAAAAAGGATGAAAGAAAGAGGGGTCAACAACATTTGGTCCCTATATGCTAACAATACATAAATCTATATTATTAATAGTTAAATTAAGTATTATAAATATACCTTCTGGGTCTGATGTAATATTTCTAATGGTGAAGTTTATCTTTTTTGTTAATCAATATGGCTATGCCTCTTTGTTGTTGTAGCAGGCTGAGTACATGTGAGGGAACAGTGGAGAGGAGAATGTGTTCTAGACACGTATGTCTCCTGTATAAAGACAATGTCAGCTTGTAAATCATTTAACCGATTATGTAATAACATAATAATATATAATAAGCATATAAAAAAAAAACTCCGGGTGTTGTGCCAAAAAGTGATCGCCTGCCATAATTTTATTCCAATGTTTCTATGGGCTTTTATGTGTAATGTCTTTGCTTATATTGGTAACTAGAGTGCAGTCAACATGATTTATGAAGGGGTTAAATATAAAATGAATAAAATATCTTTATAGAACTGTGATATTATATTAGTTGTGATTTCTGCAGCCTAGCCAGATTTCTGTTTAAAAAGACATTTTTAATGTCAATGCCAAGTTTTTACCTTGATAAGAAATTAATATATAAAAGTTACTTTGCCAAAAAGTGCAGCTTCTACCTTGTGATAGAAATGCTGTTTCTGTCATATCGTGCTGTGCGGCAGGAGCAGGGAGACCCCAAAAATGCAGGACTCAGGCTGAATTTAACTAAAAAGGTGTTTGAGGATAAAGAAAAGGTCAGGGCTATACTGGGATGGATGGGTGCCAGAACTAAATGCGTGAAAATAAACACAGGGATACACACAGCAGCGGGAGTCATAGACAACGACACGACAAAGAACAGAAGAAAACTGAGGGCTTAAATACACATTAGGTAATCAGGGCAAGAAGAAACAGAAGGGCACAGCAGGTGAAGGAAATGAAACTAATAACAGGGGAAGCAAAACTAAACACAAAGCACGGGGAACACAAGACTGTCAAAATAAAACAGGAAGTGACTAAACAAGGTACACGCAGACTTGACACGGGGAAATGGCACACAGACACTGGACAGAGACACAGACCTGACACAGGGAAACACAAGGGACTAGAAATAATCAGGAATGCAAAAGAGAACTAATAAACATAATCAGAGAAATAACTGAAATAGAACCAAAAGAACACAAAACATTGGGCCACCAGCCCAGGACTATGACAGTTTCTCGCTCAAATATGTTTGACATATGTTTCACAGATTATAGGTCAACAAGTCATTTACAGTCATTTAAATACAGACTTTTTGGCACAACACTGGCAGCTGTTGAATGTAACTAATAAGGTAACTTGTAATCTAACTTAGTTACTTCTACAATTAATTGATCAGTAATCAGAAATCAGATTACTTTTCAAGGTAACTATGCCATCACTGATTACAACTATGGCAGGTGACAAGATATACATCCTCTCGGATTGCATTCAGGCAAAAAGTAAGCAATGACACGAGGGCCTTCTTGCAAAGCCACGGATATATACACACTACAGTCTTATATTCAGATGGGAAAGAGTTTCATCAACAGTCAGGGTTAATGCCAGTAATGACTAGGTTAAACTGTCAAACTTTGGATTAGTAGATGACCTGCTCTACCTGCTGAGCCACAGACACACCACAAGTGTATAGTGTGAGTTACTCCAAAAGAAAATTAAGATGGCCATCAAATATTACTGAGAGATTGAAATTTATTGATCAATCAGCCCCACCATCTGAAGATTTATGGAAGGAAAGATCTCTACTTCAGGCAGAATATGATATTTTGATGAATGACTAAGTCGTAGACATGGTTATGAAATCACAACAACACTATTATGATCATGGTGAAAGGGCTAGTAAAATGCTAAGCTGAAAAAAATGGCTGCATCAAATTATATTTCAGCAGTTAGGGATAAGGATGGCAACATTATCACAGACCATTGGAAATTTAAAACCAATCTAAGGAATTTCATGAGGATTTTTACACCTCTAAGCACTGTGAAATTTACTCAACTGCATTAAAATTCTTAAACTAGAGGATGCAGCTAGAGACACTAAGGATCATAGGATACAACTAATGGAGACTGAGCAGGTGGTTAAGAAAATGAATCAGGTAATGCCCCAGGGCGTCATGGAAAATTCCATTAAACCTTTTCATCTAAACCCCTCCCCGCTTTGTGTAAAGTATATTAAGAGGCACTCAGGGTCAAATCACTTCTTCCAACAATGATACAGGATACCACTTCTGTGCTTCTCAAAAAAGACAAGGATGCATTGCAGTTTGAGTCCTATTGTCTTATTGTTAGCCTGCTTTGTTGTGATTATAAGATCTTAACAAGAGCGCTGGCAGGCAAATTGGAATGTGTGCTCAATAAAATTATCCACACTGATCAGACAGGGTTTATAGGAGGCAAGTAGCTGTACAGTAATCTCTGTCATGTGTATAATATAATAAATCTGCCAGGTAGTAAGGAAATCCCAGATGTTATTCTTTCAATGGGCTTCTAGCATGGTGGCTCATTCGGCTCAAATAGAAAAATTTTCTAATTCCTTCCCATAAACACTGAATGATGAACTTGACATTTCATCAAGTAGAACAACTCAGGGCTCTATCAAAAGATTTGAAAAAAAAATTGGCAGCCATTTTACTGTACATGGAGAGACTAACTGTTAAGTCAGCAACAACTAATGACCCTTTGTGAGTTTTCACGTATTATTCATATAAAAAATTCCCCACTCCCTACTGGCCATCTTTGTTTGTGTCATGGTCCTGGGCTAGTGGCCCAGTGTTTTGAGTTTTCTTGGTGAAGTTCTGTTTTTGTTATATCTCTGGTTGGGTTTATTAGTTATTGATATTTAGTTCCTGATTCCTTTGTTCTCATCTTCCCTGTGTCTTCCCTGTGTTTCTAGTGTCTGTCTTCCCTGTTTATTACATATTTAGATTCCCTCTGTATGTTAGCTTTTTTTGTCAAGTCTTCTGTGTTGTCTTGTTTATATTTCATGAGGTCACTTGCTGTTTTTTTTTTTTTTTTTTTTGTGCCAGTCCCCTGTTCTGTGTGTGTTATATTTAGTATTGCTTCCCTTGTCTTGTTAGCATAAGTCTGTTTACCATCATCGGTGGTTAGCAGGATGGGTGGCATGTCCAACACTTACATCAGGAGGTGGGTGGGCCTTCCCCACTGTTTCTCAGACACAGGTCTCTTTGTCAAGATGTTGCAACTGCCATTAAAGTCCATTACCATCGGATATACAGTTCAAGGGGTATGAATACTTTTGCAAGACACTGTAGTCAGTAGAAGAACTGACTAGCAGTTGAATTAAGGGAGTCCAGAGACCTGCTGATCAAGGGCACAGAAGTGGATATCTGCACATTACGGATTCTTGGGTTGGGCACGCGATTGTCATCATGGTTGTCATCGAGATGCGTGGTCTCGGGTCTTCTCGGGTCTAGGAGGCTGTAGGTGGCCGGTGTTTCTTGGGTCTATCTCTGGCTATCTTTGGCCCTCATGGGTGGTTGTTATGGCTTCTCACCCTCCTTACCAAGTACGTTTCATGACAAACATACACACGTACACAGGCATGCACACACACACACACATAAGCAACAGAACAAGAGTATATGCTTGCTTTCTGTTTTATACTTCTCTTTCAGATGCTGTTTGTTGTTTTTTTGCTCTGTCCTCCTTTTGCTTGTGTGCTTTGGTATTTTATTACATGTAATAAAGCGAAATGTTATTACATGTATTATTGGTGACACCCCCCCCCCCCCCCCCCCCTCCCCTGTAGTTGGGCCATACTATTTAAAGCTAAATAAAGAAAAGAATAAAATAAATAAATAGTAACAACAAGAAGAGCCTAGAATACAACTCCTCTTGGCACAGCAAAGCTGTTTGGCACAACAGAGCATGCAGACAATAATATAGCTTGCTGCCGGAAAGGACAGGTTAGTTAAAAAATAAAAATAAAAAAGATTAACTAGGAAACTAGCAATGACAAAAAAAACAAACAAAAAAAAAAAAAAAAAGGCAAATAATTATTCACAACATCATTTGGTGAGAAAATAGTCATTATTCAAGTACTTTGCTAATAATGTCAATACTGGAGAATGCAGGGCAAAAACAAAGCAAAAAAAACACCTATGCAAGTAAGTCAAAAAGATAAATGTAAAGAAACAATAGTGAGCAAAGGTTTTTTTTTTCAGACAAAGAAAATTAAAAGAGGGGGATGTTGCAAGAAAATGCACCTGAGTTTGGGATCAAAAACTTATAATTTATCATTTACAGTCATTTAGCCTCACCAACCTAAACACATGTGCCCAAACTCATCACACTGATCCCAAACATACATATGTCAGTGGAGAAGAGAGAGAAAGAAATGAGGAAAGAATACTAATTCAGCTGCTGAGTATGAGATGAAAACATGATTATAAGAAGAGAGGCAGTGGAAAGAGACATTCACAGAAGACTGTCATTGAGAAATCAAAGACTTATAATTTGCATTACCAAATACTTTCATTGAGAACTTTATTAGGATGACTGGATGCATAAATGCTTACTTATGCATCCAGTCAAATAATCATATAGGGGAGACCAATTCAGGTGTCTCCTCTCAGAGCCAAAGACAGAATTCTAAGGGTATAGTGGGCACAGATTAGCCAAATCTCGGCAGCTTGAGACTTAAAAAGGCAAAAAAAAAATACCCATGGAACCCACTTTCCTTGTATCCTTCCTTGATTTAGGTTTAATATTTTAATTTGTTCTTGCTGTTTGGTTAGGTTTACACACCCAACAATTTTGTTAGGTTTAGGAAAATCGCTTGGTTTGGGTTACAATGGCTTCCATTTTCCTGAGTGTGGTTCAGTTTCATTTCCTCTTGTTTTGTTAGGTTAATTCTGTTCACTTGTTCTCCCTGGCTGTTCCTGCTCTCTCCTTGTTACCCATTGTGTGTATATATTGTCTGTTCTGTTCAGTTCTTTGTGATGTCATTGTCAATAGCTCCCCGCACGCTATGTGTTCTTGTTAGTGTGTTTTTCAGATTTTGTGAGATTTCTAGTTTTTTCTGCTGGCTCCAGTCCAGCTCTGTTGGCTCTCTGTAAAGTCCATGCTACCAGCAATAAAGCTGAGAGTTCAAGTTAAAAAGTCCTGTCTTGAGTCCTGTATTGAAGTCCTAAAACTGCCTGCCACAGCTGGATTATAACACTAATGTTTATAAATGTGTACAGGGCCAACAAGTGCATGTTTCAATCCACACAAATACAAAGCACTTCAGCTTCTCGAATCTGATCACTTACTCTTTCAAAAAGCTTCCTGTGCATACAAATGTCTAAAAATACACAGTACATCCCTTTCACTCATTTATAAAACCGTAAATGCATGTGCTTTAATTGTGGTACTATTAAGAGAGTACACCAGTTGTATACCACTTTGTGTTGGTCTTTCACATTAAATATATTTATGTTTGTGGTTGTAATGTGACAAAATATGGAAAAGTTCAAGGGGTATGAATACTTTTGCAAGCCACTGTATATGTAATCAATAATGTTTATTTAATTAGGCTTTTATAATCCTAAATCCTTTAATCGGTTACTGTGTTGTTTCTGTAATTTGTAAATCTGTTTTCTAGCAGAGAGGTGATGTATGGAAGCTTGTTTCTGCCACTAGAAGAACAAAAAAACCCATATTTTGAGTGGGCATGCGTTTGTGCCATCTGCTTCTGGGTAACAAGGGAATGAAGTTCTTCACAGAGTTTCTTGATTGGCCAAGCTAACTCCAAATTTTGAGTTTGGTATCTCAAAATTTTTAAGTTAATAAGCCCAGATGTCTCAGTTTCCTACTAACACTTGAACAGATCTTACATTTGTGAATTTGTGTGAAGCTGACAGTGAGAAATTTGTCTCAAAAATGCACTTGGGGATGTGACATGATCCAGCACATGAATTTAAGGTTTTGTAAGTGAGTGAAAGGGATGCTGCATATGTTTTTAGATAATTGTTTGCACAAGAAACGTTTTTTGGGGAAAATGATCAGACTTGACTTAAGCTGAACTTAAAAATTGTGTATATTCACTATTTATTCAGCATTGGATATAGGCATTTGTTAAAACTTGATAAATATTTAATTACATGGAGTAATATGTCATATGTTGCTGGTCATTTTTATTATATCCCGATATGCTCACAGCATGCAAAGAGCAGAGAGAAGCACAGAAGTCACTGGAAGAGTAAGTAAAAGAATCAATAATTAAATGTAGAATTAAGTCTTCAACAACCTGATGGTCTCTAGTGCTTAACTGAGTCATTCAGTCTAACTTAGCAGGTTTGTTTTGGGAAATGAGTTTCTCAATGTGTGAGAGAGGTTGCTGAAGCCACAGAAAAGTGAATGCTATTCCTATAATTATAGCTGGCCTGCCTTTCTGGTTAAAAGTGGGATTTTAAAATGGATGACTGCCATAACATTTTCTCCCCTGTAGCAGAGATGCAACAAGTGGGATGCCTTCTCTTACACTGCAGAAATGACACAAACATATATAATATAGTGTCCCTTGTAAGGTGACTTCACTACAAATAGCCCAGCTGAAGATTTGCATAATGTTTGCACCCCAGCAGGAGGAGGATACAACAATCTGTTGGCTTAGATCCCTCTGTATCCACACACACACACACACACACACACACACACACGTTTGTCAGTGAGAAAGTGAATGGGCAGGCCATTTGACTATATGTGAATATGTATGTTAAAGGGACAAAACTTACAGTAGAGTGTTAGATGAAAGGCAGCCTGTATTAAGTGCTGCAGTGTATTACATCTCAGCATGCTGTTTATGTTCATTAGGCCCAAGCCCCCCGAAGGGATTGGCGAGGAGCCTATTGTAATTGTTAGGCATAAAACTAAAAAAAGGGTCAAGGTCGCATGGTACAGTATGTGGCCAGAATTGCCAATGGACCCCATAGGAACGTGGTTCAGGTCAAATGGTTTCCAAAATGGGATGGTTTAGGGCAGGGGTCTCAAACTCGCGGTCCGCGGGCCACATCTGGCCACGCCCCCTACTTACAGTCTGTGATTTGATGTCAAAAATATGACAATTTGGCCCTTTAAGTTACTTTTTTGACATTTCGCTAACTCCTCTTAATTGGAGGGGAAATGTCAAAAAAGCAACTTAAAGGGTCAAATTGTCATATTTTTTACATCAAATCACAGACTGTAAGTAGGGGGCGTGGCCGGATGCGGCCCGCTGACCGCGAGTTTGAGACACCTGGCTTAGGGAAACTGGAAAAGCACCTAATTGGAATCGTAAAGGACTGTCTTTTTCTTTTTTCTTATTCTTATTCTGAGTAAATGACTGTAAATTTGACCCCCTGAATGTTTATGAAAACTTACCAATTTTGGCACAGAGGTCAGATCTTGCAAAAAATTTAATTTTTTAACATTGACAAGAAGAAACTCTTAGAAGGGGCTCCACAGCGCCCTGTTGAAATTCAAATTTCGGGTTCCTATGGGCGAGGCAAAAATCAAGCTAGTCCTCAAACCATGAAATTCAGTTCACATAAAGGTCATGTCAAGACAAACCAAAAATGTTATTATAGCATCCCCACACAACAAACAGGAAGCCAACCATCGGCTTGATGTTTGTCCTTTGCCAATTTAGCGATTTTGCACACCTCGCATTTGAATAAACTCCTCCTAGGTTGTTTGACCCAGTAACACCAAAATTGCACAGCATCATCTAGACAAGTGGGACATCAAAAGTTATGCACTGTTTCATAGAATATTAATATAATAGAATATTATAAAATATTTATAGTCTTGTCACAGGAAGGCGCCAAATTTGGTCTTCATTTTGACGTTTTACAACCTCAACTTTTCTGTCGTCACTCACGCATGCTTTTTCCTATTTGTCCCAAATTTGAATCACTTACCTGAATCCATAAATGGAGAAACAATGACAGTTTCCACAATAGTGGAAATACATGGAGAGAAAACCATTTAGTTTCTCAGAAATGTATGAAATTTGGTACAAATATTCTGTACATCACACTGATCAAGAAAGTCATTTACATCCATGGTGGCCCTGGTGCTATAATGAGCTGGTAGTGTGCAGGTAACTTGTTGGATGCTAGAAGTTTAAGATGGTGATGGTGAATTTATCAACATGTCCTCCAATCCAAATGACAGTATCAGTCAGTTCTGCAGGCCCTGAAATAAGACCTGTATGAGTGTTTTCAAAATGTACGCTTCTACCTATGAACATGCTTCCTGTAATAGGCCCTTGGTCTGTGTTTCCACTTCCTGTTTTATTTTGGTGTGTCTTGGTATTTGTGCTTTGAGTTTAGTTTTGTTTCTTGTGTTTCCTTCCCAGCTGTTTCCCATTGTCTCATTCTCCTAGTCCTAGTGCATATATTTTGTCTGTGTTCTCGTCAGATCTTTGTCAGGTCATTGTCATCTGTTTCCTGTGCAGTGGTGTGTTTGTTTATTCCACGTCTTGCCAAGAAGATTCTACAGGTGCTGGTCATAAAATTAGAATATCATGAAAAAGTTGATTTATTTCAGTAATTCCATTCAAAAAGTGAAACTTGCATATTCATTCATTACACACAGACTTATATTTTTCAAATGTTTATTTCTTTTAATTTTGATGATTATAACTGACAACTAATGAAAAGCCCAAATTCAGTATCTCAGAAAATTAGAATATTACTTAAGAACAACCTTTAAATCTGAGGAAATCCATATTTACGTATTTTTCCAGGACTTACCAGAGAAAACAAAACATGTTGTACACATGCACTTTTGCCCAAAGCCGCTAGAGGTCACTTAATTTCATTTTAAAATGTAGATATTGGTCATAAAATGTGCCGGCAGAAACAATCAATGTGGTAGTTTTTTCAAGGACGACAGGCTCGAATATATAGTACGTTAAATACTGTTCTTCATTGGATTGCTTCAGACAGGTTCGTGAATGAAAGCCCCCCTACTGTAACCCCTTTTCGGATTTCTCTCTGTTCATTCAGCTTCTCCCCTTTCCTCATTTCTTAGAGAGACATACAGCACAGTCGATTACATCCAACCAGCTCAGCTTTGCATAAACCTCTCAAATCACTCTTGATAGCAATTGCCATCCAGCCTTCACCAGATGCATATGTAAGCAAAGCGGCACTGCACTGAATCAGCAAGGAGGGGGAGGTGATGCTGGGTATGGGAAAAGCATCAATGAGACTCTTTCAGAGGAAAAAAAGAGCCTTCATGTCTTTTCATTATAAAGCAATATAAATCCTATCAATCACAGCTGATCTCCATAACTGACAAATACATCCAGTCAAGCAGAGTCTGGACCTTTCTCCTGTTCTGCAGGTGGTGTACACTTGGACAATAACTAGCTAGTGCCAGAGCACATTAATGGAAAAAATACATATTTTCATGGTTAATTACATCCAGTAAGTGAGGCACTTTGTGGTTGAAAAGAATACGCAGAGTTAGAGGAAGCAGGACAGGTGGAGACTTACAACCTAATGCAAAGCCTGTAGCTCCTTATTGTGCCATAGGTACAGCAATTAAAGAAGAAAGCAATAGGAGGAGGGGTTGTGTGCTGTTACAATGTGATGCGGCTCTGGCACTAAGAGAGCCACCCATCTCTACACTGGTTGCAGTATTAAAACACCCTAAAAGTCATACTGCAATCCAGCTAAATGTGTGATTACTTCAACTATAAACTGTTCAGGTTTAGAATCCAAAATGTGACTTGTTTGAGTGGATTTTACCATGAATTTACATAAGTAATCAAACTCTTAAATAAGAAACAAGCAAAAAGTAAAACAAAAGAAAAACAAAACAACAGTGTGAATGGGTTTCCTCCTCTGTCCCCTCCTGCTCTGCTGGAATGTTACTGCTATAAGGTGCAGACTGCTGCAGTGCCTCAGTCAGTGCAGAGGCAACTCTGATACACTCAGTAGAAATGATGGAGCTCTGCCAAATAGTGTCCCTTGTTGCAAAACCACAGAGAGTGAGTAACTGCAGTCAGAAAGTGAACACAGCACATAGCCGAAGGATAGAACAGGTCAGTGGTGGCACTGTCTACATCTCCTGTGTGTCCTGGCTATGAAACCAAATTGCTGAATTATTTATTCACCAAAATGGCATCTAGTCTTGTTTCTAATTATTCTGTGTCAATTTTATTTATTTATTTTTTTGTTCAGGTTTCATGAAATTGGACATTTTTGATGAGTAATTCAAACCTATTCTTCATGTGTTTAGGGCCAGAGGCAACTTTTGAGTGAACTTCAGCTGAAACAAAAAGGTTATGTGACATATCACCTTTCATAGTTACTATTGTGACCACAAACAGTTTTATATATTTAGCAAAAACAGCATTATCAACATTTGGAGTTTCGAACATTTTCGAGTCACAAAGTCTGAATGCAAGTGTCATGTCAGGTGGTGTCACAAACAGGACCGCAAAGAAGGACTCTGTAAGCAGTTATAAATGAAAATGTCTTTTATTGCTGAGACCAAAATCCACAGAGTAAAACTCTTTCTGGCAAACAAGGCTATGAATCCAGAACATGCAGGTGCTGGTCATAAAATTAGTATATCATGAAAAAGTTGATTTATATCTGTAATTCCATTCAAAAAGTGAAACTTGTATATTCATTCATTACACACAGACTGATATATTTCAAATGTTTATTTCTTTTAATTTTGATGATAACTGACAACTAATGAAAACCCCAAATTCAGTATCTCAGAAAATTAGAATATTACTTAAGAACAATACAAAAAAAGGAGTTTTAGAAATGTTGCCCAACTGAAAAGTATGAATATGAAAAGTATGAGCATGTACAGCACTCAATACTGCAGCAATGCGGCGTGGCATGGAGTCGATCAGTCTGTGGCACTGCTCAGGTGTTATGAGAGCCCAGGTTGCTCTGATAGTGGCCTTCAGCTCTTCTGAATTGTTGGGTCTGGCGTATCACATCTTTCTCTTCACAATAGCCCATAGATTTTCTATGGGGTTAAGGTCAGGCGAGCTTGCTGCTCAATGAAGAACAGGGATACCATGGTCCTTAAACCAGGTACTGGTAGCTTTGGCACTGTGTGCAGGTGCCAAGTCCTGTTGGAAAAAGAAATCTGCATCTCCATAAAGTTGGTCAGCAGCAGGAAACATGAAGCGCTCTAAAACTTCCTGGTAGATGGATGCATTGACCTTGGACCTCAGAAAACCCAGTGGACCAACACCAGCAGATGACATGGCACCCCAAACCATCACTGACTGTGGAAACTTTACACTGGACCTCAGCCAACGTGGATTCTGTGCCTCTCCTCTCTTCCTCCAGACTCTGGGACCTTGATTTCCAAAGGAAATGCAAAATTGACTTTGATCAGAGAACATAACTTTGGAGCACTCAGCAGCAGTCCAGTCCTTTTTGTCTTTAGCCCAGGTGAGACGCGTCTGACGCCGTCTCTTGTTCAAAAGTGGCTCGACACGAGGACTGCGACAGCTGAAACCCATGTCTGCATACGTCTGTGCGTGGTGGTTCTTGAAGCACTGACTCCAGCTGCAGTCCACTCTCTGTGAATCTCCCCCACATTTTTGAATGGCTTTTGTTTCACAAACCTCTCCAGGGTGTGGTTATCCCTATTGCTTGTACACTTTTTTCTACCACATCTTTTCCTTCCCTTCGCCTCTCTATTAATGTGCTTGGACACAGAGCTCTGTGAACAGCCAGCCTCTTTAGCAATGACCTTTTGTGTCTTGCCGTCCTTGTGCAAGGTGTCAAAGGTCGTCTTTTGGACAACTGTCAAGTCAGCAGTCTTCCCCATGATTGTGTAGCCTACAGAACTAAACTGAGAGACCATTTAAAGGCCTTTGAAGGTGTTTTGAGTTAATTAGCTGATTGCAGTGTGGCACCAGGTGTCTTTAATATTGAACCTTTTCACAATATTCTAATGTTCTGAGATACTGAATTTGGGCTTTTCATTAGTTGTCAGTTATAATCATCAAAATTAAAAGAAATAAACATTTGAAATATATCAGTCTGTGTGTAATGAATGAATATAATATGCAAGTTTCACTTTTTGAATGGAATTACTGAAATAAATCAACTTTTTCATGATATCCTAATTTTATGACTAGCACCTGTAGAATCTTCTTGGCAAGACGTGGAATAAACAAACACACCACCGCACAGGAAACAGATGACAATGACCTGACAAAGATCTGACGAGAACACAGACAAAATATATGCACTAGGACTAGGAGAATGAGACAATGGGAAACAGCTGGGAAGGAAACACAAGAAATAAAACTAAACTCAAAGCACAAATACCAAGACACACCAAAATAAAACAGGAAGTGGAAACACAGACCAAGGGTCTATTACAGGAAGCATGTTCAACAAACTCTGAGTTTAAAAACATACAGTGAGTTGACCAATTCTGAGATTGGCAACTCTGAGTTTCCCGTTCCAGAACAGCTGATCAGAGTTAGTTCAATCAACTCTGAGTATGTTCACCCTGATTTAGCACGTTTCTTAGGAAAGAAAGCCATCATCAAAGGAGCTCTGATACCAGGATTCACCATGGCAATGGGTAAATAAAGAGCAGAGCCTCCATTTTAACCTGATGGATGGAGGATTGCACGTGTCAGTGTGGAGCATGATGAGCCACTTTAATCAGCCTGACCCACTCTGACATCATCATAGACAGAATAAAAGTTTGTTATAAAATATAAAATTTCTTATAAAATGTCTGCTGTCATTATTTACACAACTTGAATCTCCATCAGATGAAGCTGAATGCTAATTTTACATTTAATTTATAAAATCTAATTATTCAGCCAGACGGACTAACTGCAGAAAGTGAAGATAAAAATGTGGAGAAACAGCTCCAACTGAGTTTACTGACCGACCTGTGTGTTAGAGACTGAGACAGCAGCAGACCCCGGGGGTGGGGCTGACCTCAGGTCAGTTTGTTACTTAATAAAAACTGTTTTTGCTGCAATTCATGACAGTTCAGTTCATGACAGTTCATTTTATGGTTATTTGTTTAAATAGTTGTAAAATAAAAATGGAATCTATTGATGGAATAGCAACCTCACTTTATTCATTTTTTAATTGAGAATTTCATTATTTCTGCCATTACTGGATAAAAATGAGAAATGAGATTTACAGAAAGACTGCTTTAATGTTTCCAGTTTAACCATTTTAATTTGATCTAAGATCAGCTTCAATGATAGATGACAGCTCTCTGACAGCCACAGCAGAGATGTTTCACTGAGTTACTGTTAAAGGTCAGAGTTTAGTCATAGTTTCATATTTAGCATTCAGAGTAGCTTTCCAAGTCTGTAATGAATGTAAATTGATCTGTCGGAGTTAACTTCAATAGTTACTTCCTCCAAACCAGCAACATGTTTATTAGATCCTATTCCTACTAGACTGTTCAAAGAAGTCTTTCCAATTATTGATGCTTCTATCTTAAAAATGATCAATCTGTCTTTATTAGTTGGCTATGTACCACAGACCTTCAAGGTGGCTGTAATTAAACCGCTTCTTAAAAAGCCATCACTTGACCCAGCTGTCTTAGCTAATTATAGGCCAATCTCCAACCTTCCTTTTCTCTCAAAGACTCTTGAAAGAGTAGTTGTAAAACAGCTAACTGATCATCTGCAGAGGAACGGTTTATTTGAAGAGTTTCAGTCAGGTTTCAGAATTCATCACAGTACAGAAACAGCATTAGTGAAGGTTACAAATGATCTTCTTAGAGCCTCTGACAGTGGACTCATCTCTGTTCTTGTCCTGTTGGACCTCAGTGCAGCTTTTGATACTGTTGATCATAACATTTTATTACAGAGATTAGAGCATACTATAGGTATTAAAGGTACTGCACTGCAATGGTTTGAATCATATTTATCTAATAGACTCCAATTTGTTCATGTAAATGGGGAGTCTTCTTCACACACTAAGGTTAATTATGGAGTTCCACAGGGTTCTGTGCTAGGACCAATTCTATTTATATTATACATGCTTCCCTTAGGCAGTATTATTAGAAAGCATTGCATCAATTTTCATTGTTATGCAGATGATACTCAGCTTTACCTATCAATGAAGCCAGATGAGGCACATCAATTAATTAAACTGCAGGAATGTCTTAAAGACATTAAGGCCTGGATGACCTCTAATTTCCTGCTTCTAAATTCAGATAAAACTGAAATTCTTGTTCTCGGCCCCACAAATCTTAGAAACATGGTGTCAAACCAGATATTTACTCTGGATGGCAGTACTTTGGCCTCCAGTAACACTGTGAGAAATCTTGGAGTCATTTTTGACCAGGATATGTCCTTCAATGCACATATTAAACAAATATGTAGGACTGATTTTTTGCATTTGTGCAATATTTCTAAAATTAGAAACATCCTTTCTCAGAGTGATGCTGAAAAGCTAATTCATGCATTTATTACTTCTAGGGTGCACTATTGTAATTCATTATTATCAGGCTGTCCTAAAAGCTCCCTGAAACGCCTTCAGCTGATCCAAAATGCTGCAGCTAGAGTACTGACAGGGACTAGAAAGAGAGAGCAGATTTCTCCCATATTGTCTTCTCTTCATTGGCTCCCTGTTAAATCTAGAATAAAATTTAAAATACTTCTCCTCACCTACAAGGTCTTGAATAATTGGGCCCCATCTTATCTCAAAGACCTCATAGTCCCATATCACCTCAATAGAGCACTTCGCTCTCAGACTGCTGGCTTACTTCTGGTTCCTAAGATACTTAAGAGTAGAATGGGAGGCAGAGCCTTCAGCTTTCAGGCCCCTCTTCTGTGGAACCAGCTCCCAGCTTGGATTCGAGAGACAGACACCCTCTCTATTTTTAAGATTAGGCTTAAAACTTTCCTTTTTGATCAAGCTTATAGTTAGGGCTGGATCAGGTGACCCTGAACCATCCCTTAGTAATGCTGCTATAGGCCTAGGCTGCTGGGGGGTTCCCATAATGCATTGTTTATTTTCATTCACCTTATTTACTTTGTTTATACTCAGCCATGCATTTAATCATTAATTGTTATTAATCTCTGGCTCTCTTCCACAGCATGTCTTTTTTTTCTCTCCCCTCAGCCCAACCGGTCGTGACAGATGACTGCCCCTCCCTGAGCCTGGTTCTGCTGGAGGTTTCTTCCTGTTAAAAGGGTTTTTCCTTCCCACTGTCACCAAGTGCTGCTCATAGGGGGTCATTTTGACTGTTGGGTTTTCTCTGTATTATTGTAGGGTCTTTACCCACAATACAAAGTGCCTTGAGGCGACTGTTTGTTGTGATTTGGCACTATATAAATAAAATTGAATTGAATTGAATTGAATTGAATTAAAGTTTTACCAATAAAAGCAAACATGCTATGATAAATGTCTCAGCTTTATACATTTTAAATATTTCAGTACCTTTTGGGAGGATGAGGCATTTTTATTAAAGAATGCAGATCGTATCAGGAAAATGATGCCATTATGAACGGATCCTGACCATCCAGTCTAGATCCATTCCAGCTTGAAAATAACTGGAGCCTGAACTGGATCTGGGCCTTATCTGGTCTGAATCCCCGATCCTGATCCATTTGGATCCTCCAGCTGCATGCGTGGACTCAGACACGGTTTGCTGATCCATTATATAACCTATGATCACCGATTTTGGTGATTTTCAGTGGAAAATATGTGGAAATTCATACTATAAATTTCAGACACAGTAACTTTCAAAATGACATAATTTAAGTCACTTTAAATCCATTTTGTTTAGTTTTCAAGTCTTCAAATCATTTCAGCCTCATCTTCACTCAAATATTCAAGATCTGGACATTTTCCACCCAAAGTGTGTTCTGTGTCTAAAGCTTCATCCAGATCAGTGTGATGTAACAGTGATGCTACAGTAACTACAGTAAATGTTTCAGAGGCACTGACTGACAGTCTGACAGCTGCAGCTGCCTCATTATAAATCTGTGACATCATTGCTGTCTCCGTCCTTACAGCCTGTTGACGAGTGAACAACTGTAAAAGCTTCATGTTACGTACAAAAATAACAAACTAACGTCTAACTGGGATTTCAGTGCTTGTAGAAACATAATTGCCTGCAGATGAATTCACTCCTCTGATCACTTTGCAGCCACTTTATGAAGGAGTAAATGAATGGGAGTGTCAGACAGGTGGTTCAGGTGTAGCAGGAGGGGAGGAGTCAGAGAGATACTCAGAGTTTGTTGGATAAAACCTGCCGGCGCGCAGGTTAGGTTCACAGAGTCTGTTACCCCGGTAACTGACTCAGAGTTGGATTTAGCACTCTTTCTGGTACTGAAAACCCGAGTTTCCCTAATCAGTGACAAAGGGCAGCCCTGACGGAGTCCAACACCCACAGGTTGTACAGAGATCGAATGGCCCGCAACAACGGGCCAGACACCCCATATTCCCGCAGGACCTCCCAAAGGATACCCCGAGGGACACGGTCGAATGTCTTCTCCAAGTCCACAAAGCACATGTAGACTGGTTGGGCAAACGCACACTCGAATATCCTTGAGAGGATAAAGAGCTGGTCCACCGTTCCGCGACCAGGACGAAAACCGCATTGTTCCTCCTGAATCCGAGGTTCGACTAAGGGACGGACCCTTCTTTCCAGCACCCTGGCATAGACCTTTCCGGGAAGGCTGAGCAGTGTGATCCCCCGAAAGTTGGAGCACACCCTCCGGTCTCCCTTCTTAAAGATGGGGACCACCACCCCGGTCTGCCAATCCAATGGCACTGCCCCAGATCTCCACACGATGTTGCGATGTTCTTTCACCCCTCTTATTTATTTTATATACTAACGATTGTCGCAGCCAGTATCCACAGTGGCACATTTTAAAATATGCTGATGATCCCTCCTCAGCAGTGATGATCCAGATCACGGGCCAGCGGTCAGGGATTTCACTGACTGGTGTGAGTTCTTCTTTTTAAAGATAAATGTTTCCAAAACAAAGGAGATGGTCATTGATTTTAGAAAACACAGTGCAGTCACCGTGCCTGTGGTCATTTCTGGAGAAAATGTCGAGGTCGTAAACCAGTATCAATATCTGGGAACGACTGTTGACGATAAGCTGACCTTTGAAGCCCACATAGATTTACTCTCCAAAAAGGCCCATCAGAGGATGTACTTTTATTGGAAGCTCCATGGTTTTAATGTGGATTTTACATTTATGAAAATGTTTTACTCTTGTTTTATTGAGTCTGTTCTTACATTTAATCTTATCTGCTGGTTCGGATTTTTAAATATTAAGAACAGGAATAACGTGCTAGGAGTTGTAAAGGTGTGTAGAAATATTTCTGGCACAGCCTTAAGCAGCCTCAATGACTTACAAAAGGTGAGGTCAGTGAAAAAGGCCAGACTGATCATAGAAGACTGCACCTGTTAGAATAGATAAACATTTAACTGTTTTTCTATGTATCACAATGTGTTCATCATAAATATGCACATGACCATCAGATTGTAAGCACAAAACATACTCATACACACCCGGACCCTCCAGGTGAGGAAAGCAGGTAACGCCTGTTTCCTGACGTCACACACACATACACACACCCCCACACACCCACGTGATGCTAAAATAAAAGAGCTGGCAGGAAGAAGGAGGTCAGACTCTCTTTCAGACACGCACACGAGTGTTAGCTGACTGAGACTCTCCCTGCAGGTAAAAAGATCAACTACGGGTTTCTGTGTCTTTCTGTATTTAACGGTGGTCCAAACCTAACAGCACCAGACTCCCCCACTGCACCAGGAGTTGCTTACCTCTGGATGCAGATATCAGGTGCCAAGATGCAAGACAAATAGATTGAGAGAATCTTTTGTCCCAGTAGCAATTAGGTTTTTAAATGATTTGTTGTGATTCTATGTATTTTTATGTATGTTTTATGGTATAAATTTAAATTTTTGTCTGTACTGTACTACTGGATGTGGAAATAATTGCACCCTTGGGGATAATAAAGATCTTTCAATTGAGGCAGATGCTGTCCCTCCCTGAGCCTGGTTCTGCCTCAGGTTTCTTCCTGTTTAAAGGGAGTCATTCCTTCCCACTTTCGCCAAATACTTGATCATAGGGGGTTATTTTTCATTGTTGGGTTTTCTCTGTATTTTTTGTATGGTCTTTACCTTACAGTATACAGTAAATTGCATTGAGATGACTATATTTGTGATTTGGCGCTATATAAATAAAACTGAATTGAATTAATACTGTATGTGAATGTGAATGTTGCTTCACAGCAAGAAAGTCCTAGGTTAAAATCAACCTTGGCTTGGGCCTTTCTGTGTGTGTGGATTTTCTCTGAGTACTCTGGTTTCCTCCCATAGTCCAAAGGCATGTAATTAGTGGGGTGAAGTAAACTGGTGACTTGCCCATGTGAATGTGAGTGTGAATGGTTGTGTGTCTCTCTGTGTTAGCCCTGCAACAGGCTGGCATCCAGGGTGCACCCTGCCTCTCTCCCTATGACAGCTGTGATAGCCCCCCCACCCCCTCCCCCACCCACAACCCTGAAAAGGATAAGCAGAAGAAAATGGATTTATGGACTGTATGTAAATGACCCTGATGACAAGTATTAGTTAAAGTCTTTGTAAGAAGGTATTGGTTCCATGAACTACTGCTCATAAACTTAGTCTAGAACGTAGTTCCCAGAGTTTATAAAAAGATTTCTGGAGTTATTAAAGTTTCTTTCTTTCAATGTAAACAGACAATGTATCATAATCTGGAGCTTGAAAAAAGGGCGACTCCCAGTTTTGAAATTTAGATTGCCACTGGTGTGTAGATTACACTGATCAAATATTAAGTTGATCCCATCCAAATCCTAGGAGTAGGACAAAGTATGAGGGCAAGAAACCGCTAATTGCCATTTAATTCAACATAGCAAGTTCCTGTTGGGTTAGGGCATTGGACCCAGTGGTCTTTTTTGTTTGTCTGGACATGTTACATATGTGTATCAAATTTTATACATGTACGTGAAACACAGCAGCGGGAACTGAACTAAAGGTGGTGCTCTAGAGCCATTTTGAAAAAGCCATGCCTGAAACCATTAAAATAGATACATTTTCACCAGACCTGACGTGTGCAAATTTTCATGAGTTTTTGAGCATGTTTAAGCCCTCAAAAAAGCAATATGTTTGCCTGAATAATCAAAAGCAGATACAATAGGTAGTGATGTGTCGTTCTGTGTCGAGGGTTCGAAGCGTGTATCAAGTGTATTGAGGGAGACTTGTCAATTTTTGCAGTGTGGTTGTCATTTTGATGTTGAGGTGGGGGGGCTAAAAGTAATCGTCTGGCATAAAATGATTTCCTATGTTCTATGGTAAATAGAGTGAAGTCAACATGATTTATGAAGAGCTTATATATAAAATGAATGGATACCCTGAAAGAATCTTTAGAAGTATGTTATTGTACCTACATTATAATCAATCCAGTGCTTTTTGGCCACTTTATAGAACTGTGATGTTATATTTGTTGCAATTTCTGCAGCTGCAGCCTTCTTAGCCAGATTTCTGTTTAAAAAGACATTTTCAATGTCAAGGACAGTTTTTACCTTGATAAAAAAAAAACAATATATAAAAGCCACTTTGCCAAAAACTGAGTACAGCTTCTACCTTGTGATAGAAATGCTGTTTCTTGCTCAGAATGACCTGATATCATTCATGAAAGATATGTTTGATATGTTTCACAGATTATAGGTCAACAAATCATTTACAGCCATTTCAATACAGGCAGTCATTTTTTGGCAAATACCATAAATCTAATTTAGATTACAAATTACTTTATTTGTTACATTCAACAGCTGCCGGTGTTGTGCCATAAAGTGATCATCTGCTTAGCTCAAGAATAGTGCATAGAGAATTTTGTGACCAAGGGCGTAGGAAGGAGTTTACTACTGGGGGGGACACATATCAGAAACCTGACAGATCTGTAAATACTCAGAGCAAAGCATAAAAAATACTATTTGAGCTTTTACTTTTTACTTTTTCAAATGTTACTTGGAAAACTAGTGATGTGTACATCTATATTATTGCATGTATAATTTACACATATATATATATATATATATATATATATATATATATATATATATATATATATATATATATATATATATATGTTTTATAATCATAAGATGTGGACAAACCACCAAACAAAATGGCTTGAGTCTTTTATGAAGCATAATGACCACGTCATTCCAGGCTGTAGGGCTTACTTTATCAGCTGACCACACTGGTACTAGTACAAAGGAGTATTCGGGCCATATTGAGAAAAAATATAAATTGTGCATTTTGAGAATAAATTCAGAATTTTGAGAAAAAAGTCGAAATGTGCAGATTAAAGTCGTTTCAAGTCAAACAACTGCCATGACACATCATTTATACCCTCCAGAATGTCTTGTATTATGAGTTAGTGAAACTATACTTTAGAATCGGTTTCAGTAACAAGGAAATTTCTCTTTTAGTACATAAACACGATTAGTGATAAGTATGAGGACATTAAAGAGAGAGGGCAGAAAGCTGCATCTGCTCAGAAGGAAAAACCACACAAACTGGAAGTGGTTAGATGCAAGGATGGCTGCACCTTCGTACAGTACAGAGGGGACATGTAGACCCACAAGACACAATAATACAGCTGATCAAGTTGTTTCTACCTAAGGCATTTTGTAGAGAGTATAGCAGCTGTGGCTGTTATTTGACTTGAAATGAAGACTTTGACGATTTTGACTTTATTCTCAAAATGCACAAAATGCTCAAAATTTTTTTTTTTTTTCTCAATTTTGCCTTCACACTCCTTCATATACTAGCAAGCTAAATATTTCAGTAGCACAAAAATTATTTAGCAATGCACAGAAGTGCAAAGTTTGATATGTTTTATTGGTCGAAAACATTTAATAATGGTCAAAAATGCATTTATGTAGGCTGACTGGCAACAGAACTGGTTCTTTAATTAAACAACGTTCTGACATGAAAAAATCCTCACAGATAATGTAATTAACAAATTATTCACTTATATCAGCCTGAAGTTTAAAAGAACAGCTATTAAAATATGCTTATTCAGTTTGAAACTCTAATCTAATAAATCAAAATAAATATCAATAAAAATAATAAGAACCAATAGAAATAAATAAAAGTGATACCTCTCACATTTAATAGACAAGCTGTGTGCCTCTTTACAGCCCTGCATTTAGCCAAACAGGTACACAAAAGGTCTAAGCAGAAGAGCCAAAATGATTTTTCCGCCTCTCATTTGAAATTCATTGTAAATTGACTTCTTGTCCAGTAAGTAAACTTTATCCTATGTATGAAAGCAAACTGACAAACAGCCATATTCATGGTAACATTCCCGACAGACCGTTTTACCTCATTCAAAGAGTTTCTGACTCCTGCCGTCTCCCGCTCCCAAACACTGTTCAGAGGCGGGGGCAGCGCAGTGGCATGACGCTATGTTGCACCTTCAAAACAAAAGCACGCGAGTTAAAAATTTTTCTCCTCCACAGTGTAATTTTTGGGTGGGAGAAATGCGCCTGTCTCCAGTATTGGGGGGGGGACACGTCCACCCCGTCCCCAACTGTTTGCGAGTCTGTATAGTTTAACTTAGATGTCAACAGTGATGGTATAGTTACCTTGAAAATGTAGTCTGACTACTGATTACTGATTACTCCTTTAAAAAGTAACTTAGTTACTTTACTGATTACTTCATTTTAGAAGTAACTAAGTTAGATTACAAGTTACTTTATTCGTTACTTTCAACAGCGGCCGGTGTTGTGCCAAAAAGTGATCGTCTGTGATTCAGATGTTTCTGTGTATTTTTATGTGTAATAGAGCAAAGACAACATGATTTCTCAAAATGATTTATGAAGCCCTCTACTACATACTCTAGTAGAGGGCTTTTCAACTTTTTCAGCTCTCCCCCACTTACTGGTTTGTAGCGAAGTCCAGCTTTTGTTGTTTGGGTGCTGGGGGGCTCCTGCATTCCCTTTCGAAAATCGAGTATGATTAACTATGGTTTTTATGCAGTAATCAAGGTAAAATCATGGTTACGGCATAAAAACCATAGTTAACTATAGTGGATTTTCATAAGGGTTAGCTGCAGCTCTGCTTCGCTCCACCTGTTGCAACTCACTCTGTAAGTTTGACTGCGCCTTGACTCCAGGTGTTTCTCAAATTTGACGTAGTGTTTTTGAGGCTACATAGCACTTTGTCGCCAGCACAGAGTGCACAACTAACCTTGATGTTGTCATCTTTAGCTGACACAGACTCACAATAGTGCCTGTATTTCAGCTAGAAAATGCGTATCTCTCTCCTCCCTCCATTGTTTACATTTGTGTCACTGTGCTGTTATTGTCCTCATGCCGACAACGGGACTTAACTGTCGCATCAGCCAGACGTCACTCCCCGAGAGAAGAAAGAAGAAAGCAAAAATACATCTTTGTACTGAGGAAAATGACAACAATAGTAACGCACAGTGACTTGGATGAGTAACTTTAATCTGATTACTGGACTGCAAATAGTAACGCGTTAGATTACTCGTTACCGAGAAAAAGTAGTCAGATTAGAGTAACGCGTTACTAAGTAACGCGTTACTGACATCACTGGATGTCAATGCCAATGTCAATGTCAAATTTATTTATATAAACCAAAAATACCATACTTAAAAGACAAAACAACAAACAAACAAAAATTCAGACAAAATATAATAACTAAATAATTACAAGTTGTCAAGATTAGCTCGAATTAAAAGCCAGAGAGTAGAAATGGGTCTTGAGCAAAGACTTAAATGTAGAAACTGTCCGCGCAGTTCTAATATGTAATGGTAAGGCATTCCAGAGATTCGGCGCAACAATGGAAAAAGCTTGGTCACTTCTATTTTTAAGTATAGAGGTAGGAATTTTTAGGATCATCTGATTGGCAGACCTCAATGCTCTGATAGGAGTATGAACATAAATAAGATCAGAAAAATACAGAGGGGCAGCCCATTTAAAATCTTAAAAACAATCAATAAAATTTTAATATTAATCCTAAATTTGGCAGGAAGCCAATGAAGTGAAGCTAAAACTGGAGTAATATGCTCACGCTTTCTCGTCCCTGTTAAAAGTCGAGCAGCAGCATTTTGGATCAGTTGAAGCCGACAAAGAGATGACTGTGGTAAACCAAATTACATACAATAATCCAGTCTTGTCATGACAAGAGTATGATTGACTCTTTCAAAGTCATTATAAGAAAGATAAGACTTCACTTTAGCCAAAAATCTCAAGTGGAAAAAAATAGTTTTCACCACAGAATTAATCTGTCTATCATAATTAAAGGAGCTGTCAATGATCACACCAAGATTTTTAACAGATTGATGGATGCATAACCCTAGGTGTCCAAAAGAGGCAGCAAAGTCCTTCAACTGTTCAGCACAACCAAACAACAATCTCTGTTTTGCTTTCATTAAGATGAAAAAAATTCATGCTTAACCAATTCTTTAGGTCATTAAGACAGTTTAACAAAATCTACAATGAATTGGGAGCATTTGATTTCATAGAAAAATAAATCTGAATGTCATCAGTAAAACAATAAAAGGAAAGGTTATACTTCCTAAAAACTGACCCCAGGGGTTGAATATATACAGAGAACAGGAAAAAGAGGCTACAGAAGAAGAATATTCACCCATATTTACAGAGAATTTTCTGTCACTCAGATAAGATTTAAACCAATCAAGCACTATGTCTCTAATACCCACACACTGTTCAAGACGAGACAGAAGAATTGAATGGCTGACAGTGTCAAAAGCTGCTGTTAAATCTAAAAGCACTAACATGGCAGAGTTTCCTGAATCGACAGCTAGGAGAAGATCATTAAGAACTCTTAAAAGGGCAGTTTCAGTACTAAAACCAGACTGAAATTTTTCATAAATTTCAAACTCAGCTATAAAGGTTTGTAGTTGGTTAAAAACAACTTTCTCCAAGACCTTTGATTAAAAAGGGAGCTTAGAGACGGCCGAAAATTAGCAAGAACAGATGGATCTAAAGAGTGGTTGCACAGTAGCATGCTTAAAAGAATTTGGAACAACACCTGAACTGAGACAAGTGTCAAGTTTCACTTAGCATGTTAGATGGTAGCACCTGATTTGACCTTAATAAGAGAATTAAAAACCCTAAAAAGAACTTGAGGCCCATGGCTATTAGCAGCAATATGATTGGATTAAAAACTTACCCTTTGCCTTCTTTACAGCACTCTGATAAATAATGTGTCTGGAAAAATTTCATAAGAGACTTGGAGTTTGTCCTTTTTCCATTTTCTCTCTGCTTGTCTGCAGTTATGTCTGAGAGCACAATTGTCCTCATTCATCCAAGGTTCAGAACAAGCTTTAGAGCATTTCTTTCTCAGAGGAGCAACGCAATCAAGGATCTCCCGACAAGTGCAGTCAAACATAGTGTATAATTCCTCAATACTGTATTCACGGTGATCCAGGGCATACAAACATGCATCCTTAAAAGCAGCAGAAAACCTGGAGGCAGTTAAAGAGTTAAGCGTGCATTGCCAGCTTGTACACTCTTAACCCAGATATTAATTGTAATTAAACATTTTAGTAATCATTACTTATTTTTTCATGTTTAGTAAAAATGTTGTCCCATTACTAAATCAAATTAGTTAACTGTACTTTTCTACACAAATATAGAGTGTAATGAACTTGTTAAGCAGAGATTACTAAAGATATTATGTTTTTGAAGTGAAGGGGCGGGGCATATATTCAAACTCAGTCCTGCTGCAACACACACACAGCAAGTTCAACGGCTCCGGACTGGTAAGTGTGAAGAATAACTATTTTAAATAATTCTAGACATGTCTTTGCTTAAAAGATAGCTGAGTTCCATGTACAGATATAACTGAAAATTACAGCTGCAGCCTACCGCCACCATTATTGACACTTTGGTAAAGTGAGGGGTTTTGGAATCGAAGTTAAATATCGCGAGTGGAGTGGCGAGCGCGAATGTTAGCATTGGCTTAGTGTTAGCGTGCTGACAAGTCTCAGTTTATAACGGACAGTTACTTTAGGAGAGATGTAGTTTGCTGAAATAAATCTTTATTACACCAAGTTTAAACCGAGTGTATCCTGTCTCTGAGGGTAAATTTTTTTTTTATCGAAAAAGACAGGTAAATGCTATCGTTAGCTTAGTGTTTCACATTGTTCATAACAGCATGTGCTTGTGTTAACATTAGTTAACGGTTTTTTTATACGGTTTCGGACTACTGAAATGTAATGGTCGGAACCATTACATCTGAAGGTTGAAATCTTGTATGACTAAAGAGCTGAGGCTGAGGTTATTGCCAGTTGTTCTTCTCCACCTCTGATCTCCAGACTCTTAAAATACAGAACTGACAATAACAAGTTAGAAACATTATTAAACCTGTCAATTGTCTACAGACAGAAGGGTAAGCCTAACTCATTCGGCATTAATTTAACTCTAATGTGAAATAGGAAAACTAATTTTTCAGGCTGAGAATAGAAATTTGAAAGGTAGACAGTATTTCAAAGTACCATATTTCCTTGATCACTGATGACATGTTTGTGGACAAGTGTGCTAAAAATGTTATTTTTTGTTCTTACAGGTCTGTGTGAAGATGCAGTGGAAGTGCAAATACTGTGAGTTTATATCAGAGAAAAGGGGTTACCTCTTAAAACATTACAGGCTAAAACATGGAAGCTACACCAGAACTGTACCATTTCCTTGCTTAGAACAAGAGTGTTTATGCACATTTAAGTCCATCAGTGCACTTAGGGTCCACTTATCCAAAATTCACCAGAAAGACCAAGATGCACAACTGTGTGAAACACTGACCTTTCATTTAAGTGAACTGTCCCAACCACTGCTGCACAATTCAGTCAAGGACATTTTGAAGCTACACACAGATGTAGATGATTCAACTGTGAAACAGGTAGTCAGGGTTTCCTCAGAGAGCAATATCATACTAAAATATTGTGGCAAGGGTGGCTCCTTATCAAGCTTTAAAAGGAGAGCAGCATATGTAAACAAAAACTTTGATGTGGTTATGCCAGTTGAGTACATTATTGCCAGGGAAAAGAAATCCAGTGCTGTATATGTTCCTATAAATGCCATGCTACAGAAAATGTTGAACAGGGCAGACATTTTAGATAAAGCTCTTCCAGTACAAAAACATGTGCCACATGAGTACAGTACATACAGAGATGGTTTGTACTGTAAAGAAAATGGCCTCCTTAACAGCGAGGAATTCCGAATCGCTGTTGGACTTTACACAGATGATTTTGAAGTGCCAATGTGCCATCAAAATATAGGTCCACACTCCAGTCCATTCAACTTGCTCTTTTATGTAAAACCTCTGATGTAAAAGAATATGGCTATGCTAAAATTCTTCATCCTCTAATCCAGGATCTGGTTTCTTTGGAGCAAGATGGCCTATATGTTGAGAAGTTGGGAGCATGTGTCAAAGGCACAGTGTTGCATGTGGCTGCTGATAACTTGGCTGCTCATTCTTTTTGCAGGATTCTTTGAGAGCTTCGGAGTGGACAAGTTCTGCAGGTTCTGCATGGCAACGAGGAGTGAGATCCAAGACAAGGAGGTAAGCTCAGGCTCTCTGCAGACATTCACAACAAACAGGTACAGGAGGTACAGCAGGATCCCACTTTGGCAAAACAGTATGGTGTAAAGGGATGATGTGTACTAACTGACAGTCTGGAGCACTTTCATGTTGTTCGTGGCTATCCCCCTGACATCCTACAAGACCTTTTTGAAGGGGTTGTTCCTGTTGAGTTATCACTCTGCATTTCAGAACTGATTTCTAAGAAATATTTCACATTAGAAACACTGAACCATGCTATCAAATCTTTTGCATATACTTTTCATGACAAAACTGACCAGCCTCAGCCTATTGCCCAAGGCTTGTCAACCAAAAGGACCATAGGTGGAAATGGCCATGAGAACTGGGCTCTAATCAGGTTGCTCCCACTTCTCATTGGCCATAAAGTGCCTGAAGGGGACAATGCCAGGAACGTTCTGATGCTCCTTAAAGATATTGTTGAATTGGCTGTAGCAACAAGGCACACTGAAGAGTCTATACATTTCTTCTTAGCACACACTTAAGGATCAAGGACATGCTAGACCAACAACTCTTGTGTTCTGTGAAAATTACTAATTTTGCTTATGGCATTTGGTTGGCATGAAGAGAGTGCTGTAACTTAAATTTCTAGTCAGATAGGTCAGTTGGACAGCAATGTAAGATGCTGAAAATATACATATAATATGAAAATATAAGTATGCATCCACTAAAACTGATATAAATTTTTTCACTTGTCTAAAAATACAAGTTACAGCAGTGCATTGCTTATCTACCTACACTGATCCACCTGCTGCTTCTGCAAAGGCTGACCACCATCTACTGTAGGTAAATATGCTGACCATCTGTAAGCGCCTCATGAAACGCACTTTAAAAAAACCCCAAACTATCCCTTTAATCTTAATTTATATCTTATGCTGTGTTGGGTTCATGTCAGGATTTGGGCATAGACATACAGGCGTGGGAAAACAGATGGCAGTTCCAGTGGTTGAAGAAAACTTGTGAGCATAGTTTTAAACAATTCAAAGGATAAGGTATTGTTCCACTTAGCACTAGCACATGAAGATGCTGGACAGGTGTTCTTTTGTGGAGCTGAAACTCATTCAACATTTACACTAGGAAACTAGGGCTGCATAGTATGATAAAACAGACAGTATGACAGAAATTGCAATTTGATTGTGGAAGTTATTTTTTTTTTTATCAATTATTGATGGTCACTGAAATATCACTGTTGTGCTCTTGTCATTTATAAAGGACTCAGATGATGATGACTCTTTCCGCAACATTGACATTGGGATCCTCCTCGTTGAACCTGAAGGTGCTGTGCCCCCATCCTCCCTGCATCTCAGTCCAGCCTCACTGAACATCATCATTGAGGGAGAAGTGGTGATGGACAACATTCAAGACCTGCCAAAAGCTATGTGTCTTCTCTTTGGACTTGCATATGCAATGCATCTCAATTACCCCATTTCTATGAAGTTCACATTCCAGTTCATCCAACAGGTATTTCTTGAGCTGGGCCATGTTGTACTAAAACCAAAGTTACAAACATTGGAAAACCAGCTTGCGATGTAAAGAAATGTTTTGTGTTGTCAGTGAACAGTCAGAGGGTTGAATATATACTCAAGGGCAACTTTATCAACTCCATCTGCATTATCTAATGCAGTTCAGTGCAGCAGTACTGCCTCAACTTTTATTTCTTAAGAAAGTTTGTAATTTTCAGTTTACAGTGTTATAAGAGACATCAATGTCAGGCCACTTGTACTCTACAGGACAAGATGTGTATGCTCAGGGCTCCATAGTAATACTTAGCTGATACAGTTAAAGGAAAATTCAGCACTTTTCATGTAAATGTCCAGTTTGTGTTGATGGTAAATGTAGTCATTTGAAGCAGTAAATTCAAAATAATGCAATTCTTCCTCAACAGCAACATCACCACTTATTTTACAGGTTTTTTCAGTCAATAGCAGCACAAGAATTTATTGCTTCAGTTGATTACATTTACTAACAACACAGACTGTACATTTACAGAAAACATGCAAAATCTTCCCTTAAACATAGTTGATCTGTTCATTTTCCAAGTTGGAGATTGTGTCCTATTTTAAGGTGTCCAGTTTTTCCAAAAGGATGCAAATATTTTTGTTGAATGCTGCTGCGTTTGTATTCCTTCTCTAAATATGTTAGAATTGATTTCAAGAACATATGCCTATTTTTACTTGCCTTGTGGATGGCAAAGCTTTTTTGAATGGCTACTGTTTTGATACATTTTTTTGTACTTGTGAAAAGCATGACAAACTACAGTTAAAATTGTCTTTTGCATAAATATTCTGCAAAAAATAAAATATTGAAATATTGAAATGTATTTGATTTATTCTCTTTACAATTTAGTGTTACATTCAATACAACTTGACCATCAAAAGGGTAATTAATTACATCAGAGGAAATGTTATTAATTATATTAACAAAATATAAATAGCTTTAAATGTTAAATTGCTTATTTGCTTTACATGTAATTTTAGCTTAAAATAGTAATTTTATACAACTCACTCTTAGCCCGAATTAGTTGAGTTTACTAGAAAATCGCGTGGAAACTCGTTGCCTTAAACCATTCTAGTTTTTACACAGAGATGAAACTAAACATGTTTAGTAGTATTTACTAAAATTGATTAGCTCACATAAATAGGAAGAAATTTATATGAGCTAATCAATTTTAGTAAATACTACTAGTAGTATTTACTAAAATTGATTAGCTCACATAAATAGGAAGAAATTTATATGAGCTAATCAATTTTAGTAAATACTATTAGTAGTATTTACTAAAACTGATTAGCTCACATAAATAGGAAGAAATTTATATGAGCTAATCAATTTTAGTAAATACTACTAAACATGTTTAGTTTCATCTCTGTGTAAAAACTAGAATGGTTTAAGGCAACGAGTTTCCACGCGATTTTCTAGTAAACTCAACTAATTCGGGCTAAGAGTGTAGGAGGGAATAAAATCTCAGAGCAGGTGACAGTGACAGTAAACAACACAGGAAAGTGGTCTGAAATACAGGAATGACAAATTTCACTGATGTCCACAAATAGGTCATAAGACAGCACAAGGTCCAGGGTGCGTCCTTTTTGATGTGTGGGTCCAGTAACAGACTGAATTAAGTTAAATGAGTCCAAGAGATCCAAAAACTCTCTGACCAGAGGTCTAGACTCACGACATACATGTATATTAAAATCACCAACTATTAAGAAGTGGTCATATTTCTTAGCAATTCCAGGGACAAAATACATAAAATCATGAACAAAATCTTTGTTAAATCTTCGAGGACAATACACAACAGCACAGAGCACAGTCATAGAAAAATTTGCCCTGAAAAGCTATCAAATGGTTTATCATGGCAGTGGAAGGAGGAATTAAAAATTGAAGCTAGCCCCCCACCTTTACCGGTGGCCCAAGGAGAGCTGAAAAATTCACAACAGGGAGGAAGAAGTTCAGAAAACAACACAGTCTCACCATCATGAATCCAGGGTTCCATTAGAACCATAATATCCAACTGGCATAATGTTAAGAAATCATTCAAAATAAAGGTTTTGTTTGCCATTGATTAAGCATTGATAAACGTCAAGCTTAGAAAACAGTCCTCTCCAGCCATAGATGCAGCCTGATCCAACGAGTGAAGATTAGACATGTCAAGATAAGAGATAAGATAAGATAGTGTTTATTTGTCACATGCACAGTTATACACAGTACAATGCACAGTGAAATGTATTTTGTACCTGCAACCATATATACACACACATATAAATAAGAAGAATAAATAAAAAAAAGTAATTCACACTATACACTATACTCTATATACTATACACTATACACACTTTTATAAATTATAATATTTACATTGTGCAATAATGGTCCAGTTAGGGCTCAGAGTTGAGCAGACGGATGGCTTGTGGGTAAAAACTCTTCTTCAACCTTTCAGTCTTAGTCCTCAGGCAGCGGTAACGCCGGCCTGATGGGAGCAGGGAGAAGAGAGAGTGTCCGGGGTGGCTGGGCTGTTTTAGGATCTTCATGGCCCTCAGCCTGCACTGCTTGGTGTAAATGTCCTGCAGGTTGGGGAGGGTGGTTCTGATGGTCCGTTCAGCTGAACGAACCACCCTTTTTAGGGCCATGAAGTCCTGCTTGGTGCAGTTTCCCATCCAGGTGGTGATGCTCCCACGCATGATGCTCTCGATGGTGCAGGTGTAAAAGTTCCTGAGCACCTTGAGTGGGAGCTTGAAGTCTCTCAGCCGCCTGAGGAGGTAGAGACGCTGTCTGGCCTTCTTCACAGTGATGTTTATGTGATGAGTCCAGGACAGGTCCTGTGAGATGGTCACTCCCAGGTATTTAAAAGTGTCCACTCTTTCCACCTCAGCACCACTGATGACAAGTGGATGGTAGTCCCTCTGCTGCTTCCTGCTGAAGTCCACGATCAGTTCCTTCGTTTTGCTGACGTTGAGCAGGAGGTGGTTCTCCTGGCACCAGTTCTCCAGGCGGGAGACCTCTCTCCTGTAGGCTGTCTCCTCATTGTGAGAGATTAGTCCCACAACAGCAGTGTCGTCAGCAAACTTGATGATGACGTTGGACTCTGACGTGGCCTCGCAGTCATGGGTGTACAGTGAGTACAGCAGAGGGCTGAGCACACAGCCTTGGGGGGATCCAGTGTTGAGGGTGAGGGAGGATGAGGTGAGGTGACCCACTCGTACCACCTGTGGTCTGCTGGTCAGGAAGCTGTGAACCCACCTGCACAGGGATGGGCCCAGGCCCAGGTCCAGCAGCTTAGAGACCAGCCTGGAGGGAACTATGGTGTTGAATGCTGAGCTGTAATCTACAAACAGCACTCTCACATAGTTCCCCTTACCGGTGTCTATGTGCGAAAGGGTCTTGTGGAGGAGGAAGGATATGGCGTCATCTGTGGATCTGTCTGGCCGGTATGCAAACTGTAGTGGGTCGAGGGTGGTGGGCAGTGAGGAGGTGATGAATGTCTTGATGAGTCTCTCAAAACACTTCATCACCACAGAGGTGAGTGCTATGGGCCTGAAGTCATTGGGGCTGCTGGGGTGTGGTTTCTTTGGGACAGGGACTATGATGGACTTTTTAAAGCAGGTGGGAATCACACACAGTTTCAGTGAGAGGTTGAATATCAGTGTAAACACAGGTGCCAGCTGGTCAGCGCAGGTCTTAAGGACACGTCCACTAATACCGTCTGGTCCAGCCGCTTTCCTGGTGTTTACACGTCTAAACGCCCTCCTCACATCGCGCTCCGTCACAGTGAGTGTCTCCGCCCCTCCGGCCGGGAGCGCAGCGGGCTGTCGGCTTCCCGACTCAAAGCGCGCAAAGAAGATGTTGAGTTCATCAGCCAGAGAAGCGTCGGCACTCACCGGGTGTGTGTGTGGTGCTTTGTAGTCCGTGATGGTGCGTAGTCCCTGCCACAGTCCCCTGGAGTCCCCTGGAGTCAACACCATGTCTTTGGCCTCGACCACTCGGGAGCAGAATATTGCATCAACGGATAAGTCCAGGAAAGTCGGCACAACAGGACAAAACCACCACCAGCTCACTCCCGGTAAGTAGCGAGAAAAAGCCTTCATTCTAGCCTTCACACCTCCTCGTTTCCACCACCATCTGAGACGCTTCTTACCGGGAGTTGCAGAGGTTAGACGCCACAAGCACACTGGTCTGTCTGGCAGGTCGGGTATGGAGAGCCTGGTAGTGTTGTAGTCAAGACCACCTAACCCAAGACCGAGACAAGACCAAGACCACAGTGTATCGAGACCGGGACAAGACCTAGACTTTTAGGGTCCAAGACCAGTCAAGACCAAGACCGAGGGAGGGCGAGACCGAGACAAGACCAAGACCAGTGCCTGATGCTACATGACCCAATAAAATGTGAAACATGATCAAAATTACTTCTCAAATTGATCTGAAAGCTCCACATTCCCATAAAGTCATCCTGATATTAAACACTCACAGCTCAAATAAATATAACCATCTTTATTTAATACTCCTGGGTGACTTCCACCATTTATCACAGAATGTAAAACAATTATTCATAATTCATCACAATAGTCTTAACTTTTCTCTGCCTTTCATAAACAATGCATAAAGTTATGTTGTCTTTAAACCAACAATCTTTGTAAAAATGGGTGCTATTTCAAAACCACATAGCCAAATGTGTAAAACTTAAAAAATGGCAAACACTCATCGACAGTAAGAACTAAAGCCTTTAATCTTATACAGATTAAAGCTGCAGTATGTAACTTTTATAAAAAATCTGTTTTTTACATATTTGTTAAAACTGTCACTATGTCACAACAGTATGGGACCGATAATCTGCTATCCATCTGATAAAATGGAGCTCCTCCACCTCCTCCCTGAACCGCTCCCAGTCAAAAACAACCAATCAGAGCCAGGAGGAGGGTCTTAGCACTGTCAATCACTCCTCGTGTATGCTGCTCAATGTAGTTGTGTGCGATACTTCAAGATTTGGTATCGATCCTATGCCAAGTAAACACAGGGCCATTATCACCGATACTGATACCAATACTTTTTAATAATTATGAAGAATTTCCATGAAGTTTAACTGGTTTGAGATTTTTTTCCTTTGGATCATTAATTAGTTAAAACCCAGGATAGAATGGGGCAAAGTTTATATGTAAGTAGAAAATACTAAAATAAAAGTTATTGTTCTGAAACAATAGAACATTAACAAAACAATTTTCCCCATACATTGATGTCTGGAATTTCTTTTTCATAAATTAAGTGTACAAAATCATTATTCAAGAACAAATGCAAACTTTTTTTCGAGGTAGATTGTTCAGAAAGTATAATAAAAATATTTAATAAAAAATTTCCCTTCATTCACTAATTTTCTACTAATTTAAATTTAAATTTGCTTTAAATGTTTCATAGCAAAATCCTTTTTTTTTTTCCCCAAATAAAATATGTTATGCGTCACATGACAGTGTAACAAAACACTGTGGGGAGGGGAGGAGCAAAGTGTGCCTGCTCTGTGCTGTGACAGGAGCAACACTTAGACAGTCAGCTCGCATCTTTGATGAAAACGCAGCACTGCATACAGGAGAGAAACTGAAGCCAACGTGTCGATCTCATTACACTGATATTGATCAATACCAATACCAACGTTGGCATCCATATTATCGACATTAGGATCGATCTGCCCACCACTAGCTCAATGTACTAATGGCGGAGAAACAACTTACTTACTTCTCTGCCGTTACCATTGGGTGTGGCCATGGTAACTTCAGGGTTCTAGCAAGAAATATTTCTCACCCCAGCGCTAACCCTAATGCTAATTAGTAAGCTAATGCTAATTAGTAAGCTAATGCTAACTGCTAAATGCCGCTCCCACTTGTTAATTGAGTGATGGGGCCTAAGATGTAACTGGAAAGCAGTAATCAGTTTTTTTGGACGTGTAGTTACATTTCTCGAGGTGCATGTCAGGTTTGGTTCAGAGAGGATTTTCAGTTATACACAAAGGACCAATGCAGAACTCTAAATCAGGCCTTATTAGATCGATAGAATGATAATTTTTGCATATAATCCAGAAAACTTACATTTATATATCAAGCATTTAATGTGTCCCAGAGTGCCGTTTCCTTCCACTAATGTGTTTGCAGAAATCACATAAAAAAACATACACAACAAAAACATAACCCAGATTTTTTAACAATCAGCTGCTAAAAGCATTTCCTACATTTGAATATCAGCCACCATGTTGTGAGCATAAACTCATGTTTTTAATGCAACAATAGGAAGTGACGTCATCTTGCTGGGAACTGTAGTTATTTTATTCTTGAAGGCCTCTCATAGCTCCACTGGTGCTGAAAACTAATGTTTGACTATGGCTTTCTGAATACAAGTAGGGCTGCAACTATCAATTATTTTAGTAATCAAGTATTCAATTGATTACTCTGTCAATTAATCAAGTAATTGGATAAGAAATAATTTTTCATTTTAACAATTCATCAGCATATTTTAACTTCCGTACTGCAGATGTTTCTCTGAACGATTGCTAGTGCTAATGGCAGCCCCCCTTTCCCCAGTACACTGTGGTTATAGGTCTGTTCTGGTGGCTACAGCTGACGTAAAGAAAAAAATAACAGCTGACATCCTCTGCACAACACGTGTGCACATTCAAACATGCGCACTCGCAGCAAAGAGCGGGGGCGTGGAAAAACATCTCAGCGATCCACTCGTGTTAAAGATTCGTTTTTTGTTTTTTTTTTTCCAAATGACGGAAATCCGTTACAGCGATGGAGAACTAATGTGGAGGAAATCCTGCACTTACATGGAGACACCTGAGCTGCAGTTTGTGTATCAAATACATGAAGGTTGGTATTTACCTTTCATGCTGGGATTTTTTTTGTTGAATCGGAAGCCTGAAATTTTCCTTTGATCTTCATTTTCCCTCTTACTTCTCCTCGTGTTCATGCCGGTTGTTATTCGATTTATGCAGCACACGCATGACCATAGTGAGACCAAACGTACACATTGTGAATGAAACTGTCCGTGCTCTGTGGTAGATTGCAAACTGCGGTGAAATGATACAGGCGTAAGCAGCGATAATAGCAGCGACCTAACCAGGGCGGAGTCTGCGAGGCTGCGCTCCTGGGAGAGGCAGAGGAGCGCAATCTTTGTTGGATTTGAATCAGTACGATTTGCATCCAATAAAAGCAAAGATGTTACCAAATAAATTGGACAGTATTCTGGCAATTTAGTGATATTTCCAGAGCTGTGGTCTTGACTGGTCTTGAAATAAAATCCCGAGTCCGCAATGTCCGAGTCCATGACAAGACCGAGACCATCAAAAAGACTGATCTCGAGTACTACAACACTAGAGACTGGCTGTCCAGCCTTCAAAGCTGTACATCAATACTGAAGCTTGAAAATCACAGATTTCAAGAAGTGACTAGCAATCATAAACAAGTAAAGCAGCGACATCTTGGCTACAAGTAATAATGGATACAAAAACAACAAACTGAACAGGCTAGGCAGATGACTTGCCATAAACACTGCTGCATGGACAGCAGTAAAACAACAGGAAACTAGGGAGTGGGCTGGCAGATGGTTATGAAGCGTACTGCAACTCTGCTGGAAAAAGAAAAGAGTGTTAGCGTTAAGGCACAAAATGAATGGAGCATACTGTAGCACCTAACGCAAAAACTGTAACTCCTCACTTGCTACAGAGAGTCGGGTGAGACCCTTAGATGTATGTTGGTCTGCCAGGTGTGGATACTGTGTAATCCTAGATGGTGCGGGGACAGAGCAGATATCTGACAAGTGAGGTCCTCTTCTTTGCTGATACTTGTCGGCCAGCTGGAGATGGCAATCTGTCTGGGATTCATGGGGCTGGTGACACAGAAATCCACAGTGGTCTGAGCAGCTTTCGTAGTGGTGAAGATGAACTGGCGAAGAACCACCGCACCCCTCGATCCTTAACTGCAAGCCACTCTGTTGCCTGATTAGGAATAGGTGCATGAAAGGAGGACCCATCAACTGAGCTCCACCCTGTAGAGGAGTGGAAGCGTAATATACACTCCACCTAATCATGCTGGAGAGAGAGGAAAAATGAAAACAAACCCCAAAACAGATTAAACCCAGCAAACCCTCACAGACCATGACAGTACCCCCACTCCCACCCCTGAGGGCCGCCTCTGAGCAGCCCACCTAACGTGCCCAGATGCTCTCTGTCCCAAAGTAAAGACGGATCAACAATAAACCGCCTTGGAACCCAAGACCACTCCTGAGGCCCAAACTCCTTCCAGTTCACAAAAAACTGGAGACCCCAATCCCACAGATGAACATCCAGAATTCTGCTAACCAAGTACACCAACCCCCCATCCACTATCCAGGGCAGAGGTAGCGGATCCTCAGGAGAACAGAGGGGGCTGGAGACCACAGGCTTAACCCGGAAGACATGAAACGTGAGATGGACTCTCATAGAGGCTGGGAAATGCAACTTAACAGCCAAGGGATTGACAACCTTTACCACCTCAAAAGGGCCAATAGACCTAGGCACCAGTTTCCTAGCAACCCCCTTTAAGGGAATGTCCCTCAAGGACAACCAAACCCTCCAACCGGGTGAATACAAGGTGGCCGGGGCCCACCAACGATCAGCAAAATGATGATACCGCGTTGAAGACCGTAATAACACCGCCTTGGTGAGCTGCCAAATGCGCCGACAACAGCGGAGGTGATGCCAAACAGATGGCACTACAATACCACCCTCCTCAAAGGGAAACAGAGGTGGCTGATAGCCAAAAGAAGTCTCAAATGGAGAAAGGTCAGTCGGTAAAGAGATATGAGCATTGTGCACATATTCGAGCCAGGGGAGATACGAACTCCAGGTGGCAGGCTCCCAGGAAACAACACAACGCAGCATGGTCTCCAACTCTTGATTTAATCTCTCAGACTGGCCATTAGACTGAAGATGAAACCCAGAGGTCAAACTGACAGAGATGCCTAGGGCACCACAAAAAGCATGCCACACCTGGGAAACAAACTGCAGCCCCTGGTCCGACACTATATCAAACAGGATGCCATGTAAGCAAAAAACATGCAGGACCAACAACTAGGCAGCTGTAAGGAGCTAAGGTGATGAAATGAGCAGCATTAGAGAACCTGTCCACAATGGTTAAAATGACAATGTTACCCTCGGAAGGTGGTAACCCAGAAACAAAGTCCAAAGCTGTGTGCGACCAGGGCCTACTTGGTATGGGAAAGGACTGCAACAAACCTGAAAGAGGTTGGGAAGTCCCCATATTGCAAGCACACACAATGCAGGCCCTAACATACTCTGAGGCATCACTCTCCAGTGAGAGCCATCTGAAAAAAATGCTTGAGGAATGAAATGGTACGACTCAACCTAGGATGGCCGGCAAACCTAGCAGTGTGACCCCAATGGATAACCTGGGAATGGACTGCAGAAGGCACAAAGAGACAGGTGGTGAGACCAGAGCTGGGATCAGGTTCAGTAGACTGAGCCTGCTTAATCAAGCCCTCAATTTCCCACGAGATCCCAGCAACCACACAAGAGGAAGGTAAAATAGTCTCACAGACACAGGAATCAGTCTCCAAAAAGAACTGTCCAGACAGTGCATCTGGCTTCAAATTACAGACCCTGGCCACTAAGTAATGGTAAAATTAAAATGGCTAAAAAACAGGGACCACCACACCTGCCTGGGATTCAAACCTCTTGCTCTTTGAAGATAGGAAAGATTTTTGTGATCCATCCAGACTAAAAATGGCTGCTCTTCCCCCTCCAGCCAATGTCTCCACTCTTCAAAAGCAAGTTTAACAGCCAATAGTCCCCAGTCACCTACATCATAATTTCTCTCCAAGGGAGAGAGACGGCTGGAAAAAACTCACACAGGTGTAGCCTCCCCTCAGGACCACACTGCGATGCCACCACTCCCACCCCAGAATCTGAAGCATCCACCTCCACTACAAATTGCTTCTCAGAATCTGGCTGAACCAAAACAGATGCTGTACTAAAAAGTTTCTTGAGTTCACAGAAAGATGCCTCTGCACTAGAAGTCCACTCAAACGTCCTGGAAACAAAAGTAAGGGAAGTTAACGGAGCCACCACTCTGCTGTAGTTCTTTATAAAGCAGCAGTAGAAATTAGCAAATCCCAAAAAGCGCTGGAGGTGAAGAAGTGTTGGCCACTGCTCTTATCTTCTCTGTGTCCATCTTCACCTGCCTGCTCTCAAAGACGTAATCCAGAAACGAGACAGATAACACATGGAATTCACGTTTCTCCACCTTCACATACAACCTGTTCTCGAACAGTCTCTGCAGAACCATCCTCACATGTTCCAAATGCTGGGTGAGCATCTTGGAGAAAATCAGAATATCATCCAAATAAACGAGCATGAAGACGTTTAAGAAATCCCTGAGCACATCATTTATCAAAGCCTGAAAAACTGCTGGGGTCAGGCCAAACTGCTGCTGGGGTCAGGCCAAACGGCATCACCAAGTACTCAAAATGCCAAAGTGGGGTATTAAATTTGATTTTCTATTCATCCCCCTGCCTTATGTGTGCAAGATGATAGGCATTTCTGAGGTCAAGTTTCATAAAAATGGTGGCCCCTTGAAGTGGCTCAAAAGTAGATGTAATCAACAGCAAGGGATACTTATTTTTGACTGTTTGTTTTTGATATAATCCATGAAAGTCTGAGGCCCTTTTTGTACCAACTGGGTGCCGGTGCCAGTATTTGAACTGTTCAGCGGTTTTTCCACTATGAACGCACTCGGTGCTTGGCCGAAAAGCAAGTTCAACTCAGGCCCCGCAAGTTAGCTGGTCTTGAACCAAAAACATGATGCAAGCGGCAGAAGGGCGTGACTATGCCATCTCAACATAAAGTTTTGTACCGCTATTTCACTGCATGGTGTGTATTACATGAGAAAAGCGATGCAATTTTCACAGCTGTGAATTAGGTTGGGCCCTAAGGCTGAACTTGCTCCTTAGTATTAGTTTATATCACAGATAAAAGGACGCAAAGTGGGTACTTGTTGTCTTGCTTGTCCGTGTATACCTTTTGTGCCACACACAGATGTTACAGTAGTTTTGTTTGGAAAGTTAAATATGTTTGCAGCACAAGAAAGGGGAGCGTGTTTTCCCACGTTTGCGCCCTTCATCTTCCGTGTCCAGACGAGGACCCGCCCACACTAATATGTAAAGGATCAGTTCACAAAGCCCGGTGGAAATGCAGGCCCGTTCTTAAGTGCTTCGCCGGTTCATTGAAACCGACACCAACACTGGCAGGAGCAAGGCACCTTGGTGGTGGAAACGTAGTATCAGAGACTTGTCCTTTTTGGCAACAAAAAGAAACCAGCACCTACGGTGGAGGAGGATGGTTGAATAATTCCCGCAGCTAGTGAGTCCTTGATGTAGGCTTCCATAGCTTTGTGCTCTGAATGAGAGAGATTGTAGAGATGACTCATGGGCAGAGGTGCTTCTGGCAACAGATTGATAGCACAGTCTTAGGGTCTATGTGGTGGATGTGATAAAGCCCTCTCCTTACTTAACACCTGCCCCAAATCATGACATTCTTTCAGGCTAATCAGTTGGCTTAGATATTTTGGACGGCAGGAATTTAGCAGGTGGAACAGCTAAACTGAGGTGGAGGATGAACAAAACACACTCCAGCTCTCAACCCAATGTTCAGTCCAGTTAAAATGAGGATTGTGCTTCCCCAACCATGTATAGCCCAAAATAACAGGTGTTTGGGGAGAAGCTAAAACAAAAAACTGCAAAAACTACTGATGGTTACCTGAAAGTCCTGGTTGCACTGGAACAGTTCGGTGGGTGATCCTTGCTAACTGTTGTCCATTAGGAGCCGCCACAGTCATAGGAGTCATAAGGGGACAATACCAAGCTGCTTGACTAATTGTTCATTTAGCAGATTCTGCTCAGACCCAGAGCCCACCAAGGCTTGTAAAGAGACACTGTCTGAGCCAAAATATAAGGTGGCTAGCAATAGCATGCAGGGAAGAGATCTCGCTTGGAACCCGCCTGCCAGAACCCCCACATTTACTAACGGGCTGCATCTTTTGGCTGAACAGGGCAAGAAACTACAAAATTCCTGGCTGTCCACAATACATGCATGCACCGGCCTCGCTCCTCCATCTCCACTCCCCCCGGTGTGCCTGAGCTGCATTGGCTTCTCTGCAGATTCAGGAGAGGAGTTCGATGTAGCCAGACCAGAACCAGAGACAGGAAAAGAGTTTTATGTAAAGGGCAGAAAATCTTGCTGGAAGGGAGACTGCTGGCTTCCGTAACTCCTTTTCTGAGAGCATTTGCAGAGCTGATCATCAATTCTCATAGCTACTGTAATTACATCCTCAAAAGGTTTCACATCATCCCAAGAGGCTACTTCATCCTTTAATTTCTTGCTCAGTGATTGATAAAATGCCCCTTTCAGTGCCTTTTCCACCCACCCAGCCTCTGCACCCACTGGATACTGCCGCAGGGAGTGAAGCAGACCCTTCAGAATGAGAAGCAAGGGACATCGTGGAAAAATTACTATGAATTTCACAGCTCATTTTTTCAAAACCACAACTAGAGGACCTAAAATAGCGGACAACCTCAGCTAATATCTGATCATGCTGGCTTAGCAATTTCTCCTGTTTAGCAAGAGCTCCACGAATAGACATGGAGTCCACTGGGTGAAAACTGTAACTCCTCACTTGCTACAGAGTCGGGTGAGAGCCTTAGATGAGTGTTGGTCCACCAGATGTGGATACTGCACAATCCTAGATGGAGCGGGGAGAGAGCGGGCAGGCAGACGTACGACCAGTGAGGTCCTCTTCTCTGTTGGTACTCGTCGGCCACCTCCACTTGCCACAGATGGCAATCTGTCAGAGATTCAAGGGGCTGGTGACGCAGAAATCCACAGTGGTCCAAGCAGCTTTCATATAGGCAAAGACAAACTGGCAAAGAACCACCGCACTCCTCGATCCTTAACTGCCAGCTACTTCTGTTTCCTGATTAGGAAAAGGTGTGGGAAAGGTGGACCTATCAACCAAGCTCCACCCTGTAGAAGAGTAGAAGGGTAACACACATGCCACCTAATTGTGCTGGAGAGAGAGGAAAAAAGAAAACAAGCCCCAAAACAGATGAAACCCAGCTAACCCTCACAGACCATGACAGGTGTGTGGTTGTTTTTCAAAAGTTGGGCTTGGCCCCTTACCTTCAGTGAAAGGAACTCTTAATGCTATAATGTACAAAGACATTTTAGACAATGCCATGCCTCCAACTTTGTGGAAACAGTTTGAGGATGGCCCCTTCCTGTTCCAACATGAGTGCACACCAGTTCATAAAGCACAGTCCATAAAGACATGGATGAGCAAGATTGGTGTGGATGAACTTGACTGGCCTGCACAGAGTCCTGACCTCAACCCAAAAGAAGACCTTTGGAATGAATTAGAGCAGAGACTGTGGAGCAAGCCTTCTCATACAACATCAGTGTCTGACCTCACAAATGGAAGAATAGTCAAAAATTCCCATAAACACTCCTAAACCTTGTGAAAAGCCTTCCTAGAAGAGTTGAAGCTGTTATAGCTACAAAGAGTGGGACAATATCATATTAAAACCCTTTGGATTAGAAATGGGATGTAACTCAAATTCATATACATGTGAAGGCAGCCAAGCAAATACTTTAGGCAAGATGGTGTATGTTATTGACTCTGAAAATAAAAAGATCAGGACACATTTCCTTAGGATTAACTAGGATTAACATAAACACAATCACATTGTTCATGTGTGTGTGTGTGTGTGTGTGTGTGTGTGTGTGTGTGTGTGTGTGTGTGTGTGTGTGTGTGTGTGTGTGTAAAGCAACAAAAAATGTACAATTTAGATAGTTTTTTTCAGGAAAAATATTCACTCAGTTGCTCAGACCTACTCTGCCTCTTTCTCCCAACCTGACTGTATTGGCATGGCACCTAAGAGATTACTTGCAGCTACTGACTGAGAACACAACATTGTTGTTTGTGTGTGTGTGTGTGTGTGTGTGTGTGTGTGTGTGTGTGTGTGTGTGTGTGTGTGTGTGTGTGTGTGTGTGTGTGTGTGTGTGTACGGTACTAATAATTCACATTGCTGTGTTCCAGAGTTCTAATAAGCACCACTTTTAGAAAATATTTATGAATGCATGGTATTTATTCTGTCTTTGACTCAAAGTAGGTCACGACAAAGCTTCCTAACCTTATTTAATAAAATTCCTAATTTTGACACCAAAGGAGTGATATAGTGGTCTGTATCACTCTTGTATCAAAATACTGCATAATACTGCAATACTGTGGTCAGCCATTCACTGCCTGGACTCATAAAACACCCTGTAAACCCATTAACTTATGTTCCATAAAATACGAATAAATGGATAGTCTAAATTTCTTTCAGTTTCTGCCAAAATGCAAAATACACAATGCACATTACTGAATATTCAAAGACTAAGAGTACAAATATTCATCTTCATCATCAATTCACACACACACACACACACACACACACACACACACACACACACACACACAAACCCCGAGATTTCTCAGTATCATACTAAAGAAGAAACATTAAAGCAGATAGATTTATTGAAGACAAATAAGCACTAGGGATGCAAACTGTGAAAATGGAAACAGAAGGGAAAAGCCCTCCTTAATAATTTCTCACTTGATAACTTGCCCATACTTCCCTCATCTCCTAAATTTGTTCCATTCATTTCCTACTCCTCCAGGTTCCTCTACGTTAATCTGTCACTTTGTGCTGCAGCATCACACTGTGCTCACTCTCAGATTCTCTTTCTCTTCACTTCTGCAGTATCTAGATATGCCTATACCAACCAACAACTAATCAGGAGACCAGAGCACAACATAATGGGGTGTTTAATGGAAATTGGCACATAATAGATGCATGCAGAGCATAAGAACTGACCAAATACTCTGTATCTGTATGCGTGTGCATGCACACACACACATGCATGTGTGTGTGCATGTGCACACATGGGGGAACAAGCAAGAAACAGAAAACAGAAAACAGCAGTAATGTCAAAAGATAAGAGGTAAAGCATCACACAAGGGGCCAAAATGTGTAAGTGTGTAATAAGTACTGTCGGTTACTTCCTTTGTTTATTTGAGCTGCATTCATTATCATGGTGATATCAAGTTCTGGTAATTGTCACAATGGGTGTGGTTTTACATTATTTACCTGTTCACTCATGAGGTGACATGAGGGGGGATGAGTAGGACTTGGATATTTTATGTTGACCTGGTCTCTGGTCTTGTCTTATAATTCTTGCTTCACTAGCTAATTCCAACGTCATGTTTGTTGCAATTATTGTTTGCATCAATAAAAGGAAGTGCCTCTCAGAATGTACTTTGTTGAAAGCATTTCACACTAACTCTTTGAGTTTTGTAACACTATCACTTTCACTTTCACACAGTTTACCCATGTGAAAATTAAAGTGATCACCTGATGTTAGTGTGATAGGGTTAAAGGAAGTAGCCACTGCAATACTATTCAACAGAAAATATCTGCATCCACGTACAACTTTGTAAATCCACATTGCTGAATCCATAGACTGTAGATGTTGAATTGAATGGATATTGTTTGTATATTTGGATTGTTTTTCCCTCTTGAGCTTGGTTTGTGACACCACAGTTGATTGTTGCTGTGGTGGAAACCTTGTTTACACCAGTGCATCCCAGCCCTCAGAAGCAGTAGGCATTTTTTATTGTTTCCTTCTGTTTATATTTGTTGCACATTGGAGCACAGTTTTTGGGAAATATGTGCTTGTTAATTGGGGACTGTTAAGTTCAGCATGCCAGTGCTTGGTTGCTGAAGCTGGTGGTGGTTTTGATAACTTGTGGCTGCTATGATAGTTTGTTACACATCAGCTGCTTAAATCTGGTGAATTGAACATTGTGTTGCCAACAAAGTTGAACTTTGACTGTTGTGTATCTGTAAGATGATGTTTGTTGCCACTGAACACTGCATATTGGAATATGGTAATAAGTGCTTGGAGGAAGGGAGGAAAATTGACAGTCAATGTAGATGTACCGCTCAGGTGAAATATAGATACTGATTAATTTTGTTCTTATGAGTCTCATTAGAAGATTATTTTCTCAGCTTTATTTTCTGAGGAATGTCATTTTGCATTGTTTTATTAGTAAAACAATAGCAGACCTCTCAAATGAGATGTAGAAGACACTGATATCATTGTAGCAGACATTGATCTTTTGGGTTTTTTTTCTCAATTTTCATTTGTTTTCTAGTCAGACATGGCTTTTATATTAATTGAAAGTTATTTTTTGTTATTCTTTGCAAGTAATTTTGAAGTGTCCATTGACAAAATACCTGTCTTCTTACCTGTGTGCTTCACCTGTGCAGATTTCCCTGGCGTTCCCAGAGAGATAAGCTGAGAGTGAAGAGAGAGTGAGAAGTATGTTTTTGGACCAACCTGTTATGTGTGACTTGGACCCCTGCCTGTTTGTGAGAGAGATTGGCAATTAATGGACTAACCTGTCCAGTGGTGCGGGAACTGATCATCTGGAAAACTCACCTTGTTGTGTTATCAGCATTGTAAATAAACCTTTGAACTTATAGTCACACGTTTTGAGTCCACCCGCTTGCTGAGCCACAACAGAACAATCCAGAAATAATCTGGACTCAGGTTCCTGTAGGGATCTCACCCAATAGGAAGCTCAGTTAAGATGACATGAGCAAATGCTACATCATTTCTCTAGATGATTGGATGAGATGATTCAAATGATGGCTGTGTTTGGAGGTATGTTAAAGCCTACTGTTCAGCAGTCTCATTTGTCTGTTGCTTCTGCCTCCACTCTTCCTCCACAGCCACCCCTGACGTTTTCTCCAGTAAGTTGGAAAAGACCAGAAGATTTTTGACATGATGTTCTTTGGTGTTCAGAGTCACACCTAAACTACAGACTGTTCTAAAATTGCTTTCATGGTTGAATTATTTTTGGGGCTGGGCAGTGCAGTGGGGGCAGGCTGTTTTAAATACACATCTGGGGATTTCATATAAAGATTTTGTGGCCAAATTTAAAAGTCTCTTTCTTAAAGGGCCAAAATCCCATGCCGCAGCTCACCATCTGTTTTCCTTACGTCAAGGTAAATGGAGTGTAATAGACAACTCTGTTGTGTTTTGGATATTGGCCAAAAAAGCGGGATGCGAGGGAAGGGCCCTTAGGGGTGTGTTTTTGCGTGAACTTGAATGAATGATAACACAAAAACATATTTTCCACTCATGCTTAGTGGTTAGGTGAAACCATTTATTGATAAACAACTGTGTTTTCTATTTTTAAATCAAAATGACAACAAAAAACATCCAAATGACCCTGATCAAAAGTTTACATACCCCACTTCTTAATACCGTGTGTTGCCCCCTCTAACATCAATGACAGCCTGAAGTCTTTTGTGGTAGTTGTTGAGGCTCTTTATTTTCTCAGATGGTAAAGCTGCCCATTCTTCTTGGCAAAAAGCCTCCAGTTCCTGTAAATTCCTGGGCTGTCTTGCATAAACTGCATGCTTGAGATCTCCCCAGAGTGGCTCAATGATATTGAGGTCAGGAGACTGAGATGGCCACTCCAGAACCTTCACTTTGTTCTGCTGTAGCCAGTGACAGGTCGACTTGGCCTTGTGTTTTGGATCGTTGTCATGTTGGAACATCCAAGTACGTCCCATGCACAGCTTCCAGGCTGATGAGTGCAAATTTGCCTCCAGTATTTGCTGATAACATGCTACATTCATCTTTCCTTCAACTTTGACCAAGTTTCCTGTGCCTTTGTAGCTCACACATCCCCAAAACATCAGCGATCCGCCTCCGTGCTTTACAGTAGGAATGGTGTTCCTTTCATCATAGGCCTTGTTGACACCTCTCCAAATGTAACGTTTATGGTTGTGACCAGAAAGTTCAATTTTGGTCTCATCACACCAAATTACCTTGTTCCAGAAGTTTTGAGGCTTGTCTCTGTGCTGTTTGGCATATTGCATGTGAGACACTTTGTGGCATTTGCACAGTAATGGCTTTCTTCTGGTGACTTGACCATGCAGCCCATTTTTCTTCAAGTGCCTCCTTATTGTGCATCTTGAAACAGCCACACCGCCAGTTTTCAGAGAGTCCTGTATTTCAGCTTTTGTTATTTGTGGGTTTTTCTTTGCATCCCAAACAATTTTCCTGGCAGTTGTGGCCGAAATTTTTGTTGGTCTACCTGACCGTGGTTTGGTTTTAACAGAGCCCCTGATTTTCCATACAAGAGTCTGTCTGGATCCCAGAAACTCACTCAGCTTTTATGCACACACACTGATTACATGCAAATAGATCACAGGTGAGGATGTTACCTTCAGTAGCCATTCAAACCCATTTGTGTCAACTTCTGTGCATGTTATCAGGCCAAAATCACCAGGGTATGTAAACTTTTTATCAGGGTCATTTGGGTAGTTTCTGTTGTCATTATGATTTAAAAATAGAAAACACAGTTTATCAATAAATAGTTTCACCCAACCACTAAGCATGAGTGGAAAAGATGTTTTTGTGTTATCATTCATATTCTCTGAAAAAAGGCCAAGAAAGCAAAGGTTCTGCTGGGCTTCTCTGCTTAGGCTCCTGCCCCCGCGACCCGGCCCCGGATAAGCGGAAGGGAATGGATGGATGGATGGATGATGGAATATTAAAAGAAAAAGAATAAGAATAAAGTCAACATAAAGCCTCATTAAACAGAAAAGTTTTCAACTGTTTTTTTTTTTTTTTAAAAGAAGCCACAGAGTCATCTAAATGGAGCTGGAGTGGTAAACAGTTCAACTACCTGAAAAGCTCTGCCCCTCCCTGTTCTTAGTCTTGTACATGGGACAACTAAAAGATTTTGATTTTGTTGTGTGAGAGACTGTTGACTTATGTAAAATGTGTCCAGGCATTTAAAACGAATTGTTTTTTTTTGTTTTTTTAAAAAATCGGCAGATATCCAAATGTAAAATATCAGTATCAGTATTGGACATAAAAAAGTGGTATCGTGCCATCCCTAGTTATTACCTACAGGCCCGCCTCCCGCAACATCAAACCTGATGCCCTCTCATGACAATTCTCTTCATCGAATTCTGTCTCTGAAAACACCACTATCCTCCCCTCCTGCCTGTGTTGTTGGCTCCCTCACCTGGGAGATCAAGTCTGCCATTGAAAACACTCTGAGGGATGAATCTGACCCTGGTGGCAGACCACAAGACCACCTCTTCATGCCTGCTAGTCTCCTGCTTGTCATCCCAGAGTTTTTCAGACAATTGCAGTGCTTCAGTGCTTGTTCTGGTGGCCAAACTTGGCCAAGGATGTACGTGATTAGGTGTCAGCTTGTCACTCTGTTCACCTCCTTCTGGACTCCTCAGACTACAACCCACACCCGGACATTCTTGGTCCCACATTGCCTTGGACTTTGTCACTGGTCTGTCACCATCTTCAGGTAACACAGTCATATTAACCATTGCCACCCAAGCACCCATTAGTCTTGGAAACTGCCCAGTGCTTGACGGACCATGTTTTTCATTTGCACATGATTACACTAGATGTGGTATCAGACAGGGGACCACAATTTACTTCACGAGTCTAGATGGAGTTCTGCATAGCTTTGGGAGCCCAGCTTAGTCCTTAATCCGGTTTTCATCCCCAAACAAACGGTCAGGTGAAGAGAACCAACCAAGAACTGGAAGATGGTCTCTGATGCGTTGTCTCAGCCAATCCCACCAATTGGAGCTCACAACTCTCATGGGTCGAATATGACCACAACTCTCTCACCTCATCAGCAACTGGCCTTTCACCCTTCAAGTCATCTGTGGGCTACAAATCACCCTTATTTCCTTCAGTAGAAGGTGAGTTGGCTTTCCCCTCTGTTCAGCATCATCTGCGTCGACTCTGGAGGGCAACCCAAGCAGCCCTTCCCAGGACAAAGGAATAGAAAAAGCAACTGGCCAATCAGCATCACACTCCAGCTCCAAATTATCAGGCCGGTCAACAGGTTTGGGTCTCTACTAAAAATATACCCCTGAGATCTGAGTCTATAAAACTCTTTCCTGCCTTCATTGGTACTTTTGAACTTGGAGCTGTGGTTAATCCAGTTTCTGTTTGTCTCAAGCTTCCCCGCAACATGCATATCCATAATGTGTTCCATGTTTCCAAGCTGAGGCCTACAAGATCCAGTCAGTTGATGAAGAAAGCATGCAAAGAAAAACAAAAAAAGGTGGCCTTGTATCAGAAGAATACAAGGTGGCAGAGGTCTGAAACTGTAGCTGGCGTTACACATAATGAGCAGGCCCAGAAAGAAAAAAAAAGCAGGAAACAAATAAGTGATGTTGCATCTCAGTTTTATTCAGATGGCATCAACCCAAGGAATCTACTACAAAAGGAATAGAAAACCTCAGGATACAGGAAGGCAGTCTTGTCACTGTTGAGGAACTAGCTAATGCTGAAATGGAGATAATCCACTTTCGACAAAGGCAGAGATTTTCACATTTCTGACTTAATTATTTGTCATATTCATGAAGAGCTGGGCCATGGTGGTCATGACCATATGTTATCTAGACTGCATCAAAAATATTGATTAAAAAAAAACATTCATCCATTCATATGAATGGGTGAGTGTTGTCCAGAGTGTTGAACGGTACTGTATAAATGATAATCCTGGACAACAACAGATGGAACACTTGCCCCTATTTTTCTTGATGAACCACCCTATACATATGTTGGAGTTGATTACTTTGGCTGTTTTAATGTGAAGCATGGAAGGAGTGATGTGAACCATTACAGTAAGGCTACAAGTTGCACATTTTTGAAGCTGCAGTGCAGAAGAAGTCCTGACCACACTCTACAGAACTTGGACAGGCAGTGGGAATCAAGAAATAGATAGTGTGCAGCCCAACAAATAGAGAGTACCATTTTGAATACACTTTAGTGCCACAGTAGATTATCAGGAAATCTATTCATAAAGGCAGTTCGATATGGAGGTGCATCGGTTCTACTGCTCTTGCTTCTGTTCTTACATGTTAACATTACAGCATGCTAATACAGTGAATCATAGCAGATGTAAGTAATAGAAGTTACAAAAGCCAACAGATCAGGTCAGTATAACTTTCAATTGTCTTCTCTCAAAAGTAGTAAATGACAGAAAACAGTCTGCTTCAGATGTGGTCGCACAACTGGAAATAGTCAGGTTTATCAAGGGAGCTGCCTGGATAGAGTGTACATGAGACAGGACTATTACCTGCAGTATTTTCACACTGTTGTTGTAAAAAGGAAAAGTGAAATATCAGCTTATTTCAGGGGGTCAAAAATTAATTTCAAAAGATCCAATTTTATACAGAAGCTGCTACTTGGTAGTACATGTGTAGCTAAAGACATCATTTTAGGCAAGTTTAACAATACAAACACCAACATAGGCACATAACTACACTATATTGCAAAAAGTATTCACTCACCCATCCAAATCACTGAATTCAGGCATTCAAATCACTTCCATGGCTGAAGATATGTAAAACCAAGCACCTAGGCATGCAGACTGCTTCTACAAACAGTGATGGGATGCCACCTATGCAACAAGTCGATTTGTGAAATTTCTTCACTACCAAATTTCCACAGTCAACTGTTAGTAGTCTTATAACAAAGTGGAAGTGATTGGGAATAACAGCAACTCAAAAAAGAAACAAGGACACACACATCCAAAATGAAGGCTGGGTGCTGGAACAAAAAAATTTGTAAAGAGAAAAAAAAGAGGGTCCGCACACCGGCAAAGCTCCTAAACCACGTTTTTAATCCAAACAAATCTTAATAGTAAGAAGTAACGTTTCGGGCCACAAACTGAAGTCTGAAGAAGGGCAATGAAAACTGTCAGATGCAGAGGTGTAAAGCACACTGCCACTGGACTCTAGAGCAATGGAGATGTGCTCTGTGGTGTGACGAATCATGCTTCTCCATCTGGTAATCCAATGGATGAGTCTGGGTTTGGCTGTTGCCAGGAGAATGATACTTATCTGACTACAATGTGCCAAGTGTAAAGTTTGATGAAGGGGAGATTATGGTGTGGGGTTGTTTTCAGGAGTTGGGCTTGGCCCCTTAGTTCCAGTGAAAGGAACTCTTAATGCTTCAGCATACCAATATATTTTGGGCAATTTCATGCTCCCAACTTTTTGAGTTTGGTGTAGAAGAAATTGAATGGCCTACACAGAGTCCTGACTGCAACCCAGAAGAACACCTTTAGGATGAATTAAAGCAGAAACTGCAAGCCAGGCCTTCTCATCCAACATCAGTGTCTGACCTCACAAATATGCTTCTAGAAGAATAGTCAAAATTCCCATAAACACACATTGTGGAAAGCCTTCCCAGAAGAGCTGAAGCTGTTATAGCTGCAAAAGTTGGGCCGACACCATATTAAACCCTATGGATTAAGAATGGGATGTTTCTCAAGTTTACATGCATGTGAAGGCAGATGAGCAAATACTTAGGCAATAGTGTATTTTTTTCAATATTCCATATTTCTATTATCTTGTATTATCGACATATGACTGTGAAATTCTGTATATCGTAAAGAAAAAGAGATGTCCACATTAGTAGGTAGGAGGGATAGGGGTGGGAGGGGTTTCAACATAGGTTACGCCTATGTTTCCTATATTTCCCTCTAAAACATGAATCACCAGTAAGATTACAGCAATTAAATTCAGCTCACACAGTTTCTCGTGCCACACAATACAAATGCGTGTCCTGCACTATTGGTATCTTAAAACAAAATTTAAAATATAATAATGACAATCAGTTTTCCCCAAACCTAATGTCAAATGGCTCTGTGTAAATCTGTGATTTAATAAAATCTCTTAATTATGCTTTTTTATGGATAATGTGATGTAGTGCGTATGGCCAGAGGCTTTGTATCAAGTGTTAAAGCAGTACTACTAATTTCAGTCAAACAATTATGAAAGGCTTCCCCCCTTCCTCCCTTGAGAAAGCTCTTCAAATGTAATGTTTGTTATGAATAAATGAAATCACAGGCACCACAATACATGTTTGTCTATGCATGTCTGTGTGTTTGTGTACTTGCACATGTATGTACGAATATGTGTGAGTTGGAGCTGCCATAGAACTACAGATCTGCCTGTTGTGTGTGCACAACCCAATCTCACAGCATGTTGTGAAATAATCATGATCTTTAATCTACTGATTCATGTTGCTGGAGAGGAATTTTGTACACTTTTGTATTCCTTAAAATAAATTTCCCAACATTAGTTTTTTCAAATTAAAAAAATCCAAAATTGGAGGTTCAACGGCTTGTGCTGGTTGAATAAATCAGCCTTCATGCCAGAGACCCAAGTTCGAGTCAAACATGTCACAGATTAAAAAAAACAATAATAATTTGATTATGTTTAACCATTAAAAGTTACTAGATCACGTTTAGAAAAATATTATGGCCTGGTATAAATTCAGCTGTTCTTTTTTAAAACTTTATTTTCTTCATTGCCATGAAGATGGCTCCCCTCTTTCACTACACAAAATACAGTACATACCCCTGGCAATGAAATATATTTCCTATTGAAATGCATTACATAAAAATGTGTGCTCATGGTCAACAACAGTTTGATATCATGAACACAAAAATGTGGACTGCTTTGTTGTCATGAGATTGGGCTGGTGTATAGGTGTTTTCATTTAAAAATTTAAAGTTTGGTCCAGCTGGCATTTTTTCTAGGCCAACCCGGAAGTAGCATTGCTCTACCTCCATCAATAAATAAAATAAAATAAAATAAAATAAAAGGGGACAGATATTATGTCTATTATGTGTCCATGAAATTTTACTTCCTATTAAACTTGATCTGGTCACAGAAGTGAACTCTTTTAACATTGTTAACAAGTTCTTATTGATTACATTAAATCAGTCAGTGTCATTGTCCCTCTGAAATATGATTAATAACATCCATAAAAAGTCCAGCGTAGCATTATAAGATAAAAGTAAAAGTAAATCATAATTACAAGATGTCTTATTTTTCCCTCTAAATACAGTGTTCTTCCTTACTTTTCCACTGAGCGCACAGTTGTGGTTGAGACATGGCACTCAAAAAAAAAACCTCTTGATTTGAAATCTCTGGGATAAGTCTGCAACCACAACATGCCAAAGTTTTTGTTTTATATGTTTTTGTTGTTTTCTTTTTAAATCTGATTTAAAATTAATAGTCATAATGCTTTAAAAAAAAAAAAACTACCTGAATACATGCCTAGAGGTGTTACCAAGATGGCGGCCAAGTCACAGGACTTGCTTCAAGACAGACTTTAGATGTTATGGATTTTTTTTAAGGTAGAAATTAGTTGAAAAAGAATACCCTATTTCTCAAGGGTTTAACTTCATTTACTGCTAAATCCAGGCTGCCCACAACTCATCACAAGTTATATAATGAGTTGAACATAATTACAGTGTTATTTTTAAGATCTCTCTGTAGTTGACTGAATTAGTTTTGTTGAATAATGCTGCCTCCACCATGTTGCACCATAAAGAGGTTGTCAACAGCTGAGCATAATCTGGTTTTCACTCATGCTGACTTTAAGATTTCACCAGAAAATGTATTAGTAGATCAGAAAAGATAAAGTATAATTACTTTGTGATCAAATATTTATTTTGCAAAAGCTAAAAGATCCTTTCCAAGATATGCAAACTTTGTGTTTTGGCAGCATGTAAAAATTCAATAGCACAAAAATTTGTCATAATTTTTATCTAATCAGTGTATGGTAAATAGCATCTACCAAAGAATAATGATTTAGGAATATTCATAAGTATTCCACCTGTTAAGCTTTCAACTCAAATAACAATGATTCCCAAAAAAAACAAATTTACAGAAAATATATCATCAAAAATCTAATTACAGTACAACTACGAGCCTTGGTCTCTGATGAACGTGGTCAAGACCAGCATAATCCACTTAATCACACTGACTACTATTTTCAAAAAGATAATTTATTTTCCATAAGGACCTCATAATGAAGACTAAATAATCATCAGTACACTACAGCATTTCACCTCTAGATATTCTCTACTTCAGGAACTGCTTCTTTAGCTGAAAATGCTGTGCTGGCAATTGTTTGTTGGCAAGTGCTGGCCATTAAAACTCCATTTTGGAGTTCATTTAGCACTTCCAACAATGCTTCTATTTCTTTTTTCTTTCTTTTTTAAATAACAAAAACATGCTTCTATTTCAATGTCCCTTGTTTCCCAGTTCAGCAACTCAGTGGCTTAGCACATTCAGGCACCCTGAGCACTGTTACAATTTGATACTACACTGCACTGATCAAACATGATCAAACACTACCATAAGGAATGAACCATAGCTAATGGATATTTGGAATGTTTTAATTTTATGTTAGACTATTAAAAATGGGTGTTCTCAATCTGTAACATCTTGCTTAATTATGCTGTAGTGGCAGCAGTGCAGTGGCTAGGCGCTTGCCTTGCAGCTGGAAGGTTGCAGGTTCGAGCTCCTGTCCCAACCAATCAGAGCCTGGAGGAGGGTCTTAGCACTGTCAATCACTCCTCATGTATGCTGCTCAGTGTGTGCGATACTTCAAGATTTGGTATCGATCCTATGCCAAGTAAACACAGGGCCATTATCGCTGATACTGATACCAATACTTTTTAATAATTATGAAGAATTTCCATGAAGTTTAACTGGTTTGAGATTTTTTTCCTTTGGATCATTAATTAGTTAAAACCCAGGATAGAATTGGGCAAAGTTTATATGTAAGTAGAAAATACTTTATCAAAATAAAAGTTATTGTTCTGAAACAATAGAACATTAACGAAACAATTTTCCCCATACATTGATGTCTGGGATTTTTTTTTTCATAAATTAAGTGTACAAAATCATTACTCAAGAACAAATGCAAACTTTTTTTCCAGGTAGATTGTTCAGAAAGTATAATAAAAAAATTTATTAAAAAATTTCCCTTCATTCACTAATTTTCTACAAATTTAAATTTAAATGTGCTTTAAATGTTTCATAGCAAAATCCTTTTTTTTTTCCCCAAATAAAATATGTTATGCGTCACATGACAGTATAACAAAACACTGTGGGGAGGGGAGGAGCAAAGTGTGCCTGCTCTGTGCTGTGACAGGAGCCACACTTAGACAGTCAGCTCGCATCTTTGATGAAAACGCAGCACTGCATACAGGAGAGAAACTGAAGCCAACGTATCGATCTCATTACACTGATATTGATCAATACCAATACCAACGTTGGCATCCATATTATCGATATTAGGATTGATCTGCCCACCACTAGCTCAATGTACTAATGGTGGAGAAACAACTTACTTACTTCTCTGCCGTTACCATTGGGTGTGGCCATGGTAACTTCAGGGTTCTAGCAAGAAATATTTCTCACCCCAGCGCTAACGCTAATGCTAATTAGTAAGCTAATGCTAACCGCTAAATGCCGCTCCCACTTGTTAATTGAGTGATGGGGCCTAAGATGTAACTGGAAAGCAGTAATCAGTTTTTTTGGACGTGTAGTTACATTTCTCGAGGTGCATGTCAGGTTTGGTTCAGAGAGGATTTTCAGTTGGACCAGTGCAGAACTCTAAATCAGGCCTTATTAGATCGATAGAATGATAATTTTTGCATATAATCCAGAAAAGTTACATTTATATATCAAGCATTTAATGTGTCCCTGAGTGCCGTTTCCTTCCAGTGTTTGCAGAAATCACATTAAAAAAATACACAATAAAAACATAATCCAGATTTTTTAACAATCAGCTGCTAAAAGCATTTCCTACATTTGAATATCAGCCACCATGTTGTGAGCATAAACTCATGTTTTTAATGCAACAATAGGAAGTGACATCATCTTGCTGGGAACTGTAGTTATTTTATTCTTGAAGGCCTCTCATAGCTCTACTGGTGCTGAAAACTAATGTTTGACTATGGCTTTCTGAATACAAGTAGGGCTGCAACTATCAATTATTTTAGTAATCAAGTATTCAATTGATTACTCCGTCAATTAATCAAGTAATTGGATAAGAAATAATTTTTCATTTTAACAATTCATCAGCATATTTTAACTTCCGTACTGCAGATGTTTCTCTGAAAGATTGCTAGTGCTAATGGCAGCCCCCCCTTTCCCCAGTACACTGTGGTTGTAGGTCTGTTCTGGTGGCTACAGCTGACGTAAAGAAAAAAATAACAGCTGACATCCTCTGCACAACACGTGTGCACATTCAAACATGCGCACTCACAGCAAAGAGTGGGGGCGTGGAAAAACATCTCAGCGATCCACTCGTGTTAAAGGGTGTTTTTTTTTGTTTTTTTTTTCCAAATGACGGAAATCCGTTGCACCGACGGGGAACTAATGTGGAGGAAATGCTCCGCTTACACGGAGACACCTGAGCTGCAGAGTTGAAACGAAACATCAAAGCAACAAATTTGTGTCGAGGATTTTTAATAATCGAATTGAGTTACTCCAAGAATCGTTGCAGCCCTAAAACTTGCATTAAATTTTCAGTTTGTGTATCAAATACATGAAGGTTGGTATTTACCTTTCATGCTGGGATTTTTTTTGTTGAATCGGAAGCCTTAAATTTTCCTTTGATCTTCATTTTCCCTCTTACTTCTCCTCGTGTTCATGCCGGTTGTTATTCGATTTATGCAGCACACGCATGACCATAGTGAAACCAAACGTACACATTGTGAATGAAACTGTCCGTGCTCTGTGGTAGATTGCAAACTGCAGTGAAATGATACAGGCGTAAGCAGCGATAATAGCAGCGACCTAGCCGGGCCGGAGTCTGCGAGGTGCTCCTTTGAGAGGCAGAGGAGGCAATCTTTGTTGGATTTGAATCAGTACGATTTGCATCCAATAAAAGCAAAGATGTTACCAAATAAATTGGACAGTATTCTGGCAATTTAGTGATATTTCCAGAGCTGTGGTCTTGACTGGTCTTGAAATAAAATCCCGAGTCTATGACAAGATCGAGACCATCAAAAAGCGGTCTCGAGACCAAGACCGATCTCGAGTACTACAACACTAGAAATTTCCACTGAGTAGTTATAGAGTCTAGGGCTGCAAAGATTATTTTGGTAGTCAACTAATCTGTCAATTATTTTTTTTGAGTAGTTAATTAGTCAGTGATGATTTCAATCTTACCTCACCTGTTCAAACCTGCTCAAAACAATGGAAAAGTTTACAGACGATTTCAGTTCATGAAGAGGTTTACTATTCAGAATTAACAATAATAGTAAAAATAATATTAATACGAGAAAAAAAAATAGGAAACAGCGTGGCTGCTCCTATTGTCCTTCACTGGTTTAACTAATATAACTGAAATGGTACCTGTCATGAACCGGGATGCACGGTCCATCCATCCATTCTCTTCTGCTTATCCGGGGCCAAGTTGCGGGGGCAGTTTTGAAGGCTTTTTTTTTTTTTTTGGTCTTTTTGAGGACTGGGCTGTTTGATGTGCTTGCTATTTCTCTATGTATGTGTCCAACCATGTACATGTTACTTGTTTGCATACAAATCTGTAAGCAGGGTATATGGTGCTGTTAGTTGCAATAGGGCTGTAAGAAGATTTTATTATAATATATAAGAGCAACCTTCAACTGACAAGGCACCTCTCATAATAATGTGAATAATGACCAGAGTGTTTTATGACATTATACTGACTGCATCCTGTTTGCATCCTGAAAAATGAAAAAGTGGAAATAGTTCCTATTGCAGTGTGAGCACACTCTTGTGGTTTTCCTGAAGCCCTGTCTTCTGTCAACAGTGCAAAAACAGGCATTTTAACAGTGAGGAAAGGATGATGGTAGAAGAAGATACTACCATTCTCATCTTCTCTGTATCTCATTCTCTCTCTCACACACACACACACACACACACACACACAAACACACTGCACAGCATGTTACAGCAGATCGTTCTGGAGCAATCTGCTCCATGTATGAATTTTCTATATTAATTGAGGCTAGGGGCTTATTGTTTTCCGTGGTCACTTAGTTGTTTTTAAAAATGTGTGTCTCTGCATTTAGTGTGTGTGTGTGTGTGTCTGTGTGTGTGTGTGTGTGTGTCTGTGTGTGTGTGTGTGTGTGTGTGTGTGTGTGTGTGTGTGTGTGTGTGTGTGTGTGTGTGTGTGTGTGTGTGTGTGTGTGTGTGTGTGTGTGTGTGTGTGTGTGTGTGTTGACTGTTTTATTAACTCCCTACAAGGCAAGAGGACAGTCACTCTGAGGTTAAATGCTTTATTTCTTGTCATCAAATATAGTATAGTCTCCCTCCCTCTCACGCTTTCTCTCCATCACAGATGGCTAGCACAGAGAGAAAGCAATCTCTGTTGCAGCATTATCCTGAAAAGCACAGAGGGGGAAGGGGGCCTCTGGAGAATATATTGCTTATAGCGCAACTAAACCTCTGAGGAGAGAGAGCAACAAAAAGTGAGATGGGTGCTAAAGGTTTATACAAGGAGTAAAGACACTGAAATGACAGAAAAGGGAACATCAGAGAATTTAAAAACTGCTGAAGCATGCTCATGTGATTGAACGTCACCATTTGTTTGTCAGTGTTTTGCTGCAGATTGAGACCCTGCAGACATTACTTGTATTCCATACTGATCGTTGCAATGTACCTCATCTGTAAATACAATTGTCTCAGTTATTGTTTATGGGTTATTCAGTGGGGCCAATTTCTACCCACTGATCACCTGTCTCACCTTCACTCTTAAAGGAACGCTATCTTTGGTTAAACCAATCTCATGGTTTTATGTTTATCAGCAAGCTAGAGTCAGGGTACAGTTAATCTTCTGCAGGTACAGGAAGCAGGAATACACCAACTGTAGTCCCAGCTGAAGTTGGTGTATTCTTCCTAACTACTCATTACAAACCAAGTTCAGAACATATTTATTTGAATAGTTTTAAGTGGAATGTATTTAACATGGTTAATTCTGTGACTTAATAATGATCAATATTATCAAGTTTGTATTTGTAAGCCTATCAAATGGTAGATTTGGAATGGCAAAAGTTGGACATGGAGAGGGAACCTTTCATTAGCTATCTTATGTAATTCATGTTTCGATTATTTAATCATTGTTTTTACTTGTTTTGTTTGTTTGGTTGGGGTTTTTTTTTTTTTTTTTTTTGGGGGGGAGGGGGTCGCATTCTTTAAAGTTAACTATTTGACTTTCTCTATAATACTTAAAAAATATGGCATAAAAAAAAAATCTGCCAAATTAAAACTGTGCAGCTACTTGCTGTGGCGATCCCCTGTGTATAAGGGAGCAGCTGAAAGTTGCTTACTTACTATTCAGCATTCAGCTCTGTACACACACACACACACACACACACACACACACACACACACACACACACACACACACACATATATATATATATATATATATATATATATATATATACATATATATATATATATATATATATATATATATATATATATATATATATATATATATATATATATATATATATAAACAAATCAACTCCTGATGAGCTCATAAAATTTTATACAAGTGGTAGGGGACCAAAATATTTTAAAAGTTTGAAATAAAAGGTCACATTGTAACAGTACTAAGGAAAACAGTACAGAAACAGGCCAGACACATAAAATTTTATTTCCTGGAGTCAATTATATTAAGCAGTGTTCATTTTAAATGGAATTCCATGCCAAACAGACTCAAATTTGTGTTTTTTTTCTGTTTCTTTTTGTTTGTTTGTTTGTTTTTCCTGTCTGCCAGTATAACACAATATCGATGAACCCAAATGACGCACATGTGCAACACCACCACCCTGCCAAAATGTGGGTTGTCTACTAATCGGAAGGTTGGTGATTTGATCCCTGGCTGCTCCAGTCTGCATGCCAAAGTATCCTTGGGCAAGATACTGAACCCCAAGTTTCCCCCAAATCATTCATCAGAGTGTGAGCATGTGAATATTAGATAAAAGCACTTAGGGACAGAAAAAAGTACTTGTGTGAATCTGTGTGAACAAGCTTAAGGAGGCTCATGGTAGAAAGTGTTTTGAGTGCTCAAATAAAGTAGAAAAGTGCTATATAAGTACCAGTTCATTTACCAAAATGACACAGTGCTACAATGAACTCTGTGTTTAGCAGTCTAGCAAGTGTGTGTAAGTGAAGACATGTGTATTTGCTTCTTCTCTTGAGAAGAGATTACCTGTATGTTCTTTACCTTTCAATGTAATATAAATATATGAATTTAACTGAATTAAACTTAATTGAATGTACCTGAGCAATTACATTCAATTGCACTAAGACACATGACTAGACCCAACATGCCAAGCCCAGTGGCAGAAGAAAAGCAGAAAAAAAGGGGGGGAAAGTGAGTGAAGGATTGCAGAAAGTGACCCCATCCTCTCTTTCTTCTTCTTTTTATTCTGCTGCTTGTTACCCTGAATTCACCCCCAACCAAAAACACCTCACATCCTGTAACTCCCTCCCCTCTCTCTGTGCCTCTCTCCCTCCTTCTCTGCAGCAGACTAGAGCGCAGTCAGCTACTACGGGGACTGCAGTATTACGCTATAGCACAAGCAGAGAGCTGGGGGTGGGGGGCTGAACAAGGTGGGGGAGTGGAGGAAGGAAGAGGACATGGGGTGGAGGGTTGGTGACGGGGGACTGAATAGCAATAATAAGCAAACCAGCACTCATCTCAGAAACTCTAGTAATAAACCACAGTGAGGTATCAGTGGTGATGACATGAGGGAAGGCAATACGAGATGGACAGTTTAGACTGTGAAGTACAAGACAGAAAGACTTGGGGAACCCACTACCTTTGCAAAAAATGATGCATATACTTCATGGACCGATGCGCAGCTTGAATAACTGATGCAGTCCTTGTTTTTTGGGGGTTTTTTTTCCTTTTTTTTTTGGATAGGACATTCCAACATTCATCCTCATCTTTTGTAAACAACCTAATCAGCTAAAATTGAGCCAGATATCTGACCTCAACCTACCTGAGCACTGCTGCTGTACTGACCATCCACCTTCCAACCCAATCTTTATGTCTCAGTGCTGGCACCAAAACTATTGACTGCAACACTTTCAAAGTCACCTCCACTGTCATACCGATGCTGCCCCAACACCCTCAACCATTACATCATTTGCCTTTTTTTTTTTTTTTAACTATCAGTTATTCGGTCACTTGTTTGGTTATAATGTTTCCAATGTTCCTCATTCCTACAATAGCTATAAAAAGCCAATGAACGTAAGGCTGTGGTTTGGAAAAGGTCTTGGTTATTAAAAAGTTACTGTGCTTCAAAACTGGGATCCCCTGTATGAAGGTTAGACATGATACACACCTATCTACAGCCTGACTGTCTGCCTTGCTGCATAAAGGATAGTTTGTGTCCTGGACTGACACCACAAGGATCATTTTATTTGGGTGTAATTTCTGAAGAAAGTGCTGTGGATCAAGCCTCTCAGGACTGCAACACATGCATGGACCTTTTGTGTTGCTGAGAGTTCATTTGCAAGTTAATTCATTCTTCTGAGAGCCTCCTTAACCAGTGGTTTGTTCTCTACAGTAGACAGACTGATAGAAATGTTCACCTATATCTATGTAGAACTATGGGGAGATTGTTGGAGCTAAATCACCTGAGACCCACAATAGCTTTAGAAACCTGGATGACTAAATAGATCATCTAAATTACCCTTTTGTGGAAAAAAAGGTTTCTGTGGACACAGCTTAGCTACAGAATCAAGCAGCCTTGTGTTCAGTTTGAGAAGTATGTTTATCAAATAATAACTTCTGAAACATGATTCACTTACAACAGTGTTCTAAAAATTCTGAGTTTTTCATGAACACCTGGAGTTTTTTTACCAATTAAATCTCAAACCATGTGTTTTGTATACTGTATTGTGTGGATTGGACTGGTGCAGTGCAGCATTTGTCAGAAACTAATCTGCCTTAATTCTGCTAAAGGTTCGTAGTATCCATCATCCCAAAGTAACTCTCTCCATGAAAATGACTGTTGTTGAACTGGCACTAAAAAATAAAACTGAATTCAGCCAAACTGAGCCTGACTTTATGCTAAGTGTGTACAGTGTATAATTTAAACATCTTGGAGAAAATTGCATTGGTGAATCATTAAAAATTGTATGATTCAAGTCTTTGTAATTACCTTTAAGTTTTCATCAGATTTAGACACAGAGAAGACTTTTTGAAGGCCATGATTTGCATTTAGATGTCCATGGACTCTTTAGTAAACAAGATCAGGTCCATGGCGATGTGGTGGAGGAGATGTCACCGAACACTATCGGCTACTTACCGATCTCAGCATCTTTTGTAATACTGTTTCTCTCTTGTAAAAGGAGGCTAGAATTGTTTATTCATGCTTAACGAAAGTCCATGTTCATGTTTGCAAACACAAGCAGATACTTGTATAGCAAATTATAGCATAAGATGTATAGTATAGTCCACAGAAAATACACCTCCACACAATGATCCAGAAGCATTAGCCTGTGGCTCTGCAAATTGCATGAACTTCTATAGACAATCAGGAAGGAAAAAGGAAAGCAGAACAAGGCTAAGAGAGAAGCAAAATAGAATTATAAGAAGATTATAAAAAGAGAAAGAAGGGAAAGGGTGTGAAAGCAGAAAATACCTGGATGTATGAACAGGAAACTAAGCACTAAGAACTCTAGAAATTCTTTCTTTTCAGCTTTGATTGTCAAAAACTGACTGTATGTTGTCTTCGAACACCAATTAACACACGGTCATGACACAGTCATTCAACCTCAAGTCCTGCCATTCTGCTTAAGAAAAATAGAAAAAAAACCCACAGGAGTATATTTGAAAAACAATACTCTCTATATAAGAAAAGACCCGCTTTAAATTTAATTTAATTTTTTTATATAGTGCCAAATCACAACAGTCACCTTACAGTGCTTTATATTGTAAGGTAAAGACCCTACAATAATACAGAGAAAACCCCATCAATCAGATGAGCCCCTATGAGCAAGAACTTGGCATCAGTGGGAAGAGAAGACTCCCTTTTTGTCATGGTCATGGGCTTTGTCCATTGTTTTGTGTTTTGGTTCTTAAGTTCTGTAATCATTGATATTCCTCTGTGTTCTGACTTTCCCTATGGGTTTTGAGTCCTGTTCTTAGTTATAATTATTGTTAGTATTCCTGTTTCCTTTGCTCTCCTTGTTTCCCTACATCCCAGTGTTCTAGTGCCTGTTTATTTCTCCCTCAGTGTGCCTGCCTCCCTCATGTCAAGTCCTCTGTATTTTGGTATTATTTTGGTCATGTCTGTTCATTCCCCATTTAGTTTTCACTTCCTGTTTCATTTTCCTAGCCTCCTGCTCCCTGTGTGTCCTGTTGAGTTTTGCTTCCTGTGTTTCATTAGTGTTTCTGTTGCATCCTCGTCGTAGTTTTCCTCCTGCTGTGTGGGCCGTCTGTCCAAGCCCTGTTAGGGAGTTTGTATTATGTTTGTATTATGTTTGCCCTGAGTTTTCTAGCAATAAATGCTGATGAATGGTCAAGTCTTGTCTTTTTTTTTTGAGTCCTGCATTGTTGTCCTCAACCTGTCACACACAGGGAATTACACGACACTTTTAACAGGATGTTTCTAATTTTAAAGATACTGCACAAATGAAAGACAGCAGTTCTACATAATTGTTTAATATGTGCATTGAAGGACATATCCTGCTTAAAAATGACTCCAAGATTCCTCAGATGTTACTGGAAGCCAAGATTATGTCATCCAGGATAAGTATCTGGTTAGACACCATGTTTCTAATAACCTCAGTTTTATCTGAATTTAGATGGGGAAATTAGAGGTCATCCATATCTTTAAGACATTCCTGTAGTTGAACTAATTGGTGTGTCTCATCTGGCTTAAATAAAATGGGTTATCATTTGCATAGCAGTGAAAATGTATGTTATGGCTTCTAAGGGAAGCATGTATAATGAAACAGAATTGGTCCTAGAACGGAAGCCTGTGGAACTCCAGAATTAACATTAGTGTGTGAAGAAGACTTCAAATTATATTACAAACTGAAATCTATTAGATATGATTTAAACCACTGCAGCACAGTACCTTTAATACCTATGGGCATCAATAGTATCGAACGCTGCACTTAGGTCTAGCAGGACAAGCACAGAGATAAGTCCACTGTCAGATGCCATAAGATCATTTGTAACTCTAAATAATGCTGTTTCTGTATTTTGATGAATACTGAATCCTGACTGAACTCTTCAAATAAACCTAAACCATTTCTCTGAAGATCAGTTAGCTGTTTTACAACAACACTTTATAGAGATAAATCTGTGCTGTAGTGTAGTATAGCTCGTATTGGATCCAGACTAGCTGCATTCCAAGCTGCCTCAGTACCAGTGTAAAAGTTTTACAAATTCTCGCTTTTCACAAAATCTTGCATGCAGCCAAGAAGTCAGTAACATATAAAAGTCAATTCTTTTCACAGTTATGCTTTACTGTCAGAACAAATCATTTTGAGGCTTTTTTTTTTTTAACCAGTCGCTGCATTTATGAACTGCACCAGATTTAACAGGAGGCAGCTGAAATAGATGGTGATGTATCAAAAGTGTGACAATCATGCCATAAATAAAAGTTCAAATCTAAACACTCAATATTTGGTATAACCACTTTTATTCTTCGACATATCTGAACTGTCTTAGGCAAGCTTGCTTATAATTTCTTGATGGTGATGTGAAAAGGGATAATCATGCCACACTCATCTGGGGTATTTTGAAATGTCCAACTAACAGCAGCTCTAGAACTGTGAGGCTAAAGTGAACTGACAATGAAGAACCACAGAGCCCCCATCCCCCTCTAAGACCAGAGTACAGAGCTTGTTTACTTAATTCTAATGTAATTAATAGGAAACAGTTGCGCAGTACAGTTAGAAAAACAGTATGGCTACAGTTTTTAAAGAGTCAACATTAAGAATGACATGGATATAATTTTACCTTATTTTGTGTTATACTGAAAAAAAAATTACATAAATTCTTGCTAAACTGACAATACAGGTGCTTTTCAACAACTGATATTGTGTGCAAAAAATATATGTGCAGCTCAAAACTTGCAGGCATGCACTGCCTTGGACTTTAAAAGTAGAGGCTGAAGTCTCAGTCCTGTTGTCAAGCAAGGCAAAATGCTATAAATGGTGGTATAATTTCAGCAGGTATAAAAAGCAATACTCTGGCAGACCAGGTCTGGGAATGTAATGAGTATTATTACTCAAATCCAACTGATAGTGAAAACTGAAAACTAGGGACTCCATTATCAGGTAATCTCCTGTTCTCTCTTGGACCCCCATGGACTATGTGCCCACACAAACACCATCTGCAAGCTCAGGTTAGAAGACTGTTTGTTTGTGGTCTCTTTGCGCTCCTTTTTTCTTTCTTTTCTTTCCATTCACCCCCAGCCAGTTGTGGCAGATGGTTGGCTCTCTTACTGTTAAGAGGGAGCTCTTCCTTCTTACTGTTATCAAGTTGTAGGTCTGATTGTTAGGGTTTCCTTTCCAATATAAGATTCTATATATAAAGCACTGTTGTAGATAACTGGTGCTATATATTATAAATAAGCTACATGTTAAGATGAAGTTTAGATTAATTAATAAGGTTGTTCTTCTGGCTCATTATTATCAGGGGAACGGGTAGTCTAGCCAGGACAGAACCTTTTGATCAGGAGAAGCAAATTCCTGGCATGCAGAATATGCATGCCAAATTCAAATTAGAAACACATCTGGCACAACATATTAACATGCTAACAGTAATACTTTGATTAATCGATGTTTGTACTCTAGTTTAATATAGATAACATTTAGAAACGGACCAACTACTGTAATACTAAGGATTTCTGAACAACACTCGAGCAAGAGCAGTGTTTTATGGTGATACAGTGTTTCCATCATGATAACATACAGTGTCTAAACTACATTTGCAATTGACAAACCCACTGGATGAAGTGCAAGGATGCGGCAACTAACATTCGATTATTACGCTTTGATCAGTTAAGTAATAACGACTGTAGAATCATTTACACAAAATATGGACTGATAAGGACGAGATTTGAAATAAAAAATTGGCTTTGTGGATGCACACCCGCAAAACATTTGGGAGAGAGAGGACAGAGTGATGCATAAGAAAAAAAACAGGTATCAGCTGGAGCCACAATCTTCAGAGAAAATCAGTGGTAGTAATTAAAGGGAGGAACAAATGCAAATGAACGTCGACTTTTCTTTTTTTAAACCCGAAAACAATTTGACGTCCATTCATCCTTCCAACAGTTTAAGGAGCAACTTAACGCGCAACAATGCGCAGTGGCCAAAACAGTGCCAAACACCGAAGAGTTGCAGAGCGCGCACAAGAAAGAAAGAGCATAGGCTACAGATTATATGTTACACCTGTCCGGCCACTCACCCGAGCATATTTGGAGGAGTAGGGATCTTCGAACAGCGCCCACATCCTGGGCTGCCACACCTCCCACCATGTCGCCCTGCGGCCGTCCTCCTGCATGCATAGACGTTTCAGGTCGCCATCCGCTCCGCCGGTGAGTGCAGGGTCATCCTCTGGTGGGTCCGGTTCGGGGGTTTCAAAGCTGTCGAGGGCTTCTTCTGCATCACGGTGCTGTCGGTAATTCATCCAGCAGCACGCCTCCACGTCCGTCTCATCGATGCCCCAGAAGGCAAGCTCTTCCTCGAAGAGCGGCCCGCAGACATCGTTGGGGCAGTGGAGCTTGCCGGTACGGTAGTAGTTGAGGATGAAGGCGAAGGTGGCCGGGTGGCGGTCGAAGAAGAACTCGTCGGACTTGGGGTCGTAGTCGAAGTTGCTGTAGGCGTCGGGCTCGGTCAGCCAAGACAAGCGTGTCCCCGGCAGCGTCTTCAGGGTGCTCCTGTAGGTCTCGTGTCGGATCCCACCGCAGTTGATGACGATCTTCTCGCTATCTGACGCCGAGCAAGTCATGGCTGCACTGGAGCATCATTCGGTCGGTACGTCCGACTGCTGCTGCTGCGGCTACTGCCTCTCCCTATCAACCGTCGGTCTCCCCTCTGCAGGTTTCTGTTATACCGTACCGCCAAGGAGTCACAGGGCCAAGTGAAAGGAGGAGAGGAAGGAGGAGTCAGCTTCTGTGTGTGTATAAGGGAGAGAGAGCGGTGAATCTGCAGGAATGTGTGTATGTATGACAGAGATAAGGTGTGGGATGCGGATTTTATGAATCAATACGTTTTCCCACTGATTGACTGCCTGCCTGACTGATTCATTGAGTTCATATGATTGAAATTATTTGGCATGTCATGGTCGGAATTTGCGATTTCCAGATGAACAAATTTGTTCTCATTCTCATCTTTTGGCTCTTTGTAAGCTTGTACTGAAGTGCTGAACTATGCAACAGAGAGACAGAAAGTACACGATTTTTTTTTTTTTGTTTTTTGTTTTTCTTCTGGAAATGTTAAAATATCCATGGACGACTAGTGTAAATAATGCCATCTTTGTATGACTGCTGAACCAAATCTTATTCAGGAATTTGCTTATTTAGTAGCTTCCATTCTCCTGTGTCAAGCTTTCCACCAGATGCTTAAACCTGGCTGCAGGAACAGAACCAGATCATATCTGTTATTACAACACAGCCCCACTTTTTTTTTTTTTTCCAAAGGATTGCCGCATTCAATAAAGAGGCCACCTCATATTTCCGGAACTAATATGGATGCAGTATTTTCGAGCTTCATTTTTCTTGCAGCAGATTTGTTAAAGTTGCACTTGAAAATCTTGAGATTGGGTTCAGTAACATCAGTGGCACTGAATTATTGTTGTATGGATGTTGTTTACTCTCTAATTTACAGTTGTGGCTTTCAGAGGAAATGGCAAACCTTACTCTGGCTGAATAATCAAAAACAATGTGTTTCAAAAACTTTCCAAGTTTCTCTTATCTTTAGGTTTTGCTGAAACATTTGGGGTAGGGATTTGGGGAACCTCCGCCAAAAAAATCAGACATTTCAGTTCCTGAAAACCGATGCATTTCTATGCATCGGTTTGTCTTTTCTACTTCGACTTCAGCTGTCTTTTTTACAGTTGAAGTCTCTATTCATGAAAAAAATCAGGGACCAAGATGTATTTGAATATAATGCAATTGAGATCTCAGTCATTCTTTCTGACTTTTAAATAATTATTGTCAATAGTTTTCATTTAATATTATCCCTGCCAAATCGGGCATACAGAGTGGAATGAGTTGATATAGTGTATGAATTCAGGCTGCTTTTGCCTCTTTTGTTTATGAAGTAACCTAATTAAATTTGCATGGGTCATTTGTTCATGATAGTTTAATAGCTCAGATGTGTTTCTGCAAGATTTTTGAAATGTACAAATCTTTTTCCACATTTCCTTTTTTTCATGTTTTTTTAGGGGGGGGGGGGGGGGTGCATGTACTCTACATACTGGGGTGGGCATGTCCCCTGTGCCCCCCTTGAAATCTATACCTATGCATGTCTGAATCATTCAATCTGTTGAATGCACATTTGATGTGAGATTTGGAAAATCTGGTCTTCATAGTAATTCCATATTTTTTTTCTTCAACATCAAGTGACTCAATACTTTTGTCCCTCTATTTGATCTGAAACAAAAATATACAATTAATTAAAATTATTTGATTGAAGTATGTTTTGTGTTCAGCTATTAAACAAAAATAGCTGTCATATGTGTTTTGCTACAAAGCAAATAAGTAAAAGGAGCATTCTCCAAGTGCAATGATTCCATAGTTTTTGCCAAGAGTTGTAAAAATCAATGTGATCTTACAATGTTTTCTATAAATTCATCAAATATCTGGAGATATATGACTAATTAAAAAAATATCTGAGTATTTTGGGCTGCTCTTTGAAAGATCATTTTTAAAGGTGTCTTAAATTCCAGTGCTTTTAAGTTTAAGGAAGTTTCTAGGATGGAATTTTATGATGATTTTAGGCCATTAGATTCTTTTGTGACCAGAGCAGCAGCATTCAATATACAGTATATAAATACACTGTAGCAGACATGTTAACATTAAAGCTGTTTAATGTAAACTCTAAAATGCTTAAATTAATGACGCAGTTGTCTCAGCAGTTTTATTAAGGTTCCAGGTGAGAAAACCTGAATGTACTTAAAGTGAATATACACACAAAAGAAAAAGATCTCAGTAAACAATTATCAGTGTCATTAAGATTTTGATTGGTGTTCTGCATGAAAATGAGTCTCCTTTACTAAAGCTCTCATCTGTCCTCTCTTTCTCTCAACTGCATCACTCCCTTCCACCACACTTTTTCAATCTACTAAAACACTTGGCTCGATTGGGAAGAGGGCTATGATAGTGTCTGACGCACACTTCCCTGCTTTCTCTCTCCCTCTCTCTCCCTCCCTCCATTTTCTCTCTTTCTGTTCCTCCCCAAGATTGTCCCTCCACCACCAACAAGAGGGGGAGCAGGAGAGAGAGTGAGGCCAGAAGCAGAACAAGTATTTGCTGAGCTCCACAAAATGGGGAGAAAAAGACTGCAGACCATCAGCTCATTAGTGCTCTCCCATTTCTCTCTCTCTTTCCTTCACACTGAGTATTCTTTCCATTTCTCTCTCCACCTCTCCTTATCATCTCCACTGCCTGTCCACCCTCCCTCCTCTCTCAGCAGAGCTAATGTGCTGCGTTGGCCAGTTGAGAACAGTCTGCAGCACTGTGCTTCATTCTCCACTAATATGTCACAGAAACATACACATGTAATCTACAGAGCTATGCCCTCAAACTATAGAATACCCTAAACTACCCACATGTACCCAAACTTATGACCATCTACTTGCCTTGTTTCATAATCAAGCTTTTATCAGAATATGTCCATCTCTACAAAAGAGATGTTAAGGTTTTGTACTAAGTTGCAGGTCACCTACCTTTCAAATAACCTCTTAAATTCAGTTCAGTTCAGTTCATGCATCCATTTTCTTCTGCTTATCCTTTTCATGGTCACAGGGGGTTTGGAGCCTATCCCAGCTGTCATAGGACAAGAGGCAGGGTACATCCCAAACAGATCACCAGTCTGTCACAGGGCTAACACAGAGAGACAAACAACCATTCACACTTGGGCAATTTTACCCAGAGAAAACCCACACAAAGAAGGGGAGAACATGCAAACTCCACACAGAAGCCATCTGGCCAGATTGCGGATTCAAACCCAGGACCTTTTGCTGTGAGGCAACAGTGCTAACTACCATGCTGCCCTTTTCTTCAAGTCATTTCAGTAAATTTTATTTATACAGCACCAGTTCACAACAGCAGCTGTGCGAAGGGACTAAATCTTGTAAGGTAAAGACCCTAAAGTAACGAGAACCACAACAATTAAACAGTCCAATATGAGCAAGCACTTGGTAACGTGGGAAGGAAAATTTATTTTTAACAGGAAGAGACTCTTCAGCAGAACCAGGCTCAATGAGAAGAAGCTGAAGAGAAAGAAAAGGAGCACAGATAATGTGAACACCAAATAGTTTACATAGAGGTATGTAAACCCATGGGAAATTGAGAAAAAGTGGTCAGTATATCATGGAAAGTCTCCCAGCTGCAGCAGCCCACAGCAGCGTTCAAGGGATGGACCAGGGTCACCTGATCCAGCATTAGCTATAAATTTGATCTAAAAGGAAAGTTTGAAGCATAATCTTAAAAGTAGAGAGGGTGTCTGTCCCCTGATCCCAAAATGAGAGTTGTTACACAGGGGGAGAAGGCTGACAGCAAAAGGCTCTGCCTCTCATTGTACTTTTGAAAACTCAAACCAAGTGATCTGCACTCTTAGAATGAAATGTTGATACTGGGATGATATGGTACTACAGTATGAGGTCTTAAAGAGTGTATTCACACTGTGGGTATGTTTGCTTTGTACTTTGCCCAAGTACAATTGAACCCCCTCCCCACTCGTCCACTGACTGTAATGAATAATCCAGGCCTGAGTACAGTTCAGTTTGTCTAAGTATCTCAAAATAATTTCTAGAGATTTAGGTGTCCGCAGGAGCAAAATGACCTGAAGCTGAAATAGTAGAAACTTGGAACCCAGTGGACTGTAGAGTTCACCCACTTTAGTAACTGTATGGCCTTGGCGAGGGAGATGACCAAGAACAAAACCCATCATTCTACCAGAATTTTAGAAACAACAGAGGGTGTACACAAGACAGCCCTCACTGAAGTAGGACTTAAGGAACCAAATATGTCATGAGCTTTCATGCCTCCTTCTAGACCAAAAAACACATTTTTCCAAACACAGCATTGCTGATATATTTGTATAGAAATAAAACAATATTTATGTCCTTTAGTATTTATTACAGGTTTGTGTTCCAGTGGATGGTGAGAGTCCAAGAATAGGTACTGGTCTGTGTGTGTGAGCTTCCAGTAAACTTCAGTGTTTAGGCTTTCGTCTTCCTCAATAAGCACAGCACAGTCCAGGAATGGTAACCTATTATCCTTGGCATCCTCCCTGGTAAGTTGATGTGGCAAGTGAAGGCTTCTATTTCTTGGGTTTTGTTTTTGACCCAGGTGTCATCCACATATTTGTACCAGTGACTAGATGCTATCCCTTTGAAGGACCCAATATATTTACTTTCCACTTCCTTCATGTAAAGGTTGGCTACAATGAGTGACATTGGGGAGCCCACAGCACTTCCATTCTTTTGTCTGTAGGAACCATCCTTGTGCAGTGCAGTGAGGAGTGCGCAGACCTCTACATTGGAGAAGCCAAAGAGCTACTTTACAATGCCACTCCAAGAAACTTTTTTAAGACCCAGAGATTACCATGACATGGGTGACTGAGAACCTGCACAGACTTACAAGGGAAGCTAATTTTTCACATAAAACATTACCATTCTGTTTATAAAAGCTAATAAGTTAGATGAAGCTCAATGACAAGACACATTCCCTGGATGGCACCTGTGACAGCCGTACCTGCTGTCACCCACATTAAAGCTGATCAGGGTTGGTAATTGGTTTATATTTTTATTCTTAAAGTGTATTTATATATTTGTGTATGTTAGATTTTCAATTAATACTTTATTTAGCCTCATTCCTTAGTTGACTATTTGCAGTGCACACATTTAGTTAACTTTTGGTGTCAGTTTGCTATTTTGTGGGATTAATTTCTCTTTTGTTTGAGTTATCAGTTTCTATGGAGCTGCTGCTGGAGGACAACAAGAAGCTCCACCTGCCCTTCTCCTTATATGGCCGGCATAAACTCTTTAGTGGGTTCTACCATCTGTTTGTAAGGGGAGGGGGGAATTTGTTTGTTAATTAAGTTTTGTTTGTTAGTTTGTGTTGGTTTGTTAGTTGTTTACCCCCTTGTGTTTGTCAGCAGTGGTCTGATCAGCCACTATTTAAGTTTCCCTCTTGTCTTGTTTGCGGGTTTTTTTTTTTTGTGTTCGAGTTCCTACCTGAGTTGAAGTTTGTTTGCTGACTTTTGTTCTGGGGCCAGTTTATAATTTTTTGGAGATAATTTTTGTAATAAATTAAGAACTTTTTTTGAAACCATTCAGTGGGTTCCTGGCTGGTCTGTGTAAATCCCTCACAGTTGGTGTCAGGAGTGGGATTTACCAGCCAGAAGCACAAAGGTTTTATTAATCCTATTACCATCCTGATGCTTGGAATATGCAACGAGGAGGAAGGAGTAAACGAGTGGAGCCTCAAGATGCACCAGGCCCTGAGGATCAGGCTGTTCTCGTGGAAGCAGCGGCATCTGAGGAATTCACAGGTACGGAGGGTGAAGTGGAAAGAGAACCCACAATTTCAGATCTTTTTGGTATCCTTCGCGCACATATGAGCCAACAGGAGGCTCGGAATGCAAGAATGAGAGAGGAGTCGGCCCGACAGGAGCAATGGTTTAAGGCCCTTCAGCACCAATTCAGCCTTTTGCAGTTAGAAGTGCAAGCTCGTACTTCTCTAACACCTGAACCTGCTAAGCTGGAAAACCTGGATTCAGAGGAACAGAGACCAGAGCCAGAGGACTGTAAAGTTGTCCCTATTTCAGGTCGGTTTCATTCCTTTTTTGAGCCTAAATTAGAAAAATTAACAGAAACGGATGACATTGAACATTTGTTAACAGCTTTTGAAAGGATTGCTGTCTCATGTAACTGGCCAGAAACTGACTGGGTTTTCCGTCTTGTTCCTCTGCTCACTGGGAAAGCTAGAAGTGCTTATGTGCATATGGATATTGATGAGGTACATGAGTACGTATCTGTTAAAGAGGCAATTCTTAAGAAATATGACATTAACCCGGAGATCTATCGACAGAGATTTCACTCCACAGAGGTCGAACCTGGAGAGACTCCTAAGGAGCTGTATGTAAGGCTGAAAGAACTGTATGAAAAATGGATTCAACTTAAAGGTAAAACCGTTAAGACCATTGGTGAACTTATTGTCTTAGAGCAATATCTGCATATGCTGTCTCCTGAGCTTCAGGTTTGGGTCCGGGAACATGCTCCTCCAACCGCATCCAAAGCTGCTTCACTGGTGGAGGTGTTTGTGGCTGCAAGGAGGAAAGGCCAACCATGGAGTTATTCATCTTGGAAGGCCTCTAAAGATACACGCAGAATTGCACCAGTACAACACCACTAAAACAAAACATACCTGGGGATGGTAAGGCTTCCCTGAGGGGAAACCAGTCAGCAAGTATAACACCCAAGCAATATAATAAAGTGCCTGTTTGCTATTTGTGTGGTCAGGAAGGCCATACAAAACCCATGTGTCCAAAAAATCCTGCTAAACTTACTCAGCTGTGTGTCCCATTTAAAAGTGGTAATTGCATCAGTGATGGACAGTCAGTGAAACTAAGTGATGTTAAGGTTAATGGGAAAAGTGTAAAGGCCCTAATTGACACTGGTAGCATTCAGACACTGGTTGAAAGAGAACTAGTTCCAGCTAATGTAATTTGCACATCTGATACCATCTCAATCCGCTGTGAGGAGAGGCCATATCCCACAGCAGACCTTTATATTGAAGTGCAAGGACAATCATATCTGTTGAATGTTGGGGTTGCAGAGAAGCTTTCTTTCCCAGTAGTGCTGGGTACTGACTTACCTATTTTGTTTGACTTGCTACATGAACCACAGAACTGTAAAGTAACACGTTCACAAGTAAAGCAGCCAGAGGAGTCTCCTCCAATCCTCAGTGTGCTACCTTTTTATGATGCAGACTTGGATGTGCAGCCTGGAAAAATTTGGAAATCAGGTAGACAGAAGAGACAGGAGAAGTTTCTGTACACTTCTGGTACATCTAGAGAAGGGGCGCAGGACCTGCCTCAAGAGTTTAAGATTCCTTCAAACATGGATCAAATGCAGCGGGATGACCCCAGTCTGGCGGCCCTCTTCTTGAAAGTTAAAGAACCTGAGGAAGGTAATCTCAAAGGCACTTTTGATGAGTTTGTTCTGCAGAATAACATTCTCTACCACCAACAGGGGGCAGTTAGGTGGTTGGTGGTCCCCAAGGAGGCAAGAGAGATGGTGCTTAACCTGGGTCATTCAATTCCATGGGCTGGCCACCTAGGGAAACACAAGACTCTGGCTCGCATCAAGCGCCATTTCTACTGGCCTGGCTTACGGGCTGAGGTTGTTCAGTTTTGTAGAACCTGCCCTCAGTGCCAACTAACCTCAAACAGGTTCCCCTCCAGAGCACCATGGCAGCCTCTTCCCCTGATCAACACTCCTTTTGAACGTTTGAGCATGGACATTGTGAGGCCACTTGAAAGAAGCAAAGCTGGAAACCGATATATGCTGGTGATAACAGATTATGCAACCAAGCACCCCGAAGTGTTTCCCTTAAAGACAATTAAAGCAAGAGCTGTGGCTTTTTCCTTGGTGCAATTCTTTTCAAGGGTTGGATTTCCCTCTGAAATTGTGACAGATCAAGGTACTAATTTTATGTCTACTCTTTTAAGGCAGGTATATCAGTTGCTGGGAATTAAGGGTCTGCGTACTACCCCTTATCATCCACAGACTGATGGGGTGACGGAGAGGTTCAACTAGACACTCAAGCAAATGCTGCGTTAAGTTTGTGGATGAAACTGGTTCCGACTGGGCTCAATGGCTACCTTATCTCCTCTTCGCTTACAGGGAGGTGCCACAGGCCTCCACGGGGTTCTCTCCATTTGAACTTTTATATGGTCATGAGATGAGGGAACCTCTGGTGTTATTAAAGGAGACCTGGGCTGGAGAAGAGAGGAGGGAGGGGCCTGTTGATGTTGTCTCTTATGTCCTACAGATGAGAGAGAGGCTACAAAAGATGACTGCATTGGCCCAGCAGCACATGGCAGAAGCTCAAAAGTACCAGAAGATTTGGTATGACAAGTCAGCCCGGCAGAACTTTTGTCCCGAGTCAGAAGGTCCTTGTCATGCTACTGTCTAGCGAGAGCAAGCTTCTGGCTAAGTGGCAGGGGCCATTTGAGATAGGTGGTAGGTCCAAGCCGTTTTACTATCAGGTAAGCAAATCAGGACAGCCACATTCCACCAAAGCACTTCATGTGAATCTACTTAAGGAGTGGACAGACAGATCCAAAATGGGGGCTGAAGTTATGCTGATTAGAGCAGTGGAAGAGGAGGAAGCTGTAGATGATCAGTACATGCCCTCATCAGCAGCAATGGAGTTTGATCCTGGACATCTGTCATCTGAACAACAACTTCAGGTCAGAGCTTTATGTAATCCTCAGATATTCAAAGAATATCCAGGTCGTACAGATATTTTTGAACATGAGATTGTGTTGGAAAAAGATGCTAAAGCTAAACGTCTAAGTTACAGAATTCCAGAGCGCCTTCTGGGCTCCCTAAGAAAGGAAATGGACCTGTTGTTGTCCCTTGGGATTGTGGAAGCCTCCAAAAGTGAGTGGTGTAATCCTGTCGTTTTGGTGCCAAGGAAAGATGAAACTATGCACTTTTGTATTCAGATATCTTAACTCAGTGTCAAAGTTTGATTCCTATCCCACTCCCCGCATCGACGATTTGGTCAGTAGAGTGGGTAAAGCTAAGTATCTGACAACCATTGACTTGTGTAAAGGTTACTGGCAGGTTCCTCTTGCTAAGCAGTCCAGGGAGCTGATGGCCTTTTGGACCCCATGGGGGCTCTTCCAGTTCAGTTATGCCTTTTGGACTGCATGGTGTGCCTGCTACTTTCCAAAGGCTCATGGATCAGGTTCTGAGAGGATGTTATGACTTTGCCTGTGCTTAGCTTGATGATATTGTGATCTATAGTAACTCATGGGAGGAACATCTGCGGCATCTACAAGAGGTTTTGGGTCGCCTTCAAGGTGCAGGTTTGACTATCAATCCAGCAAAATGCACGTTTGCACGATCTGAAACAGAGTATCTGGGTTTCATGATTGGAAACGGGGAGCTCAAGCCGCAGGTTCGTAAGATTCATGCCATTGAATCCTGTCCACTACCTCAAACTAAAAAGCAATTGAGGTCATTTTTAGGGATGGCAGGTTTTTACCACCGACTCATACCAAACTTCTCAGCCAGAGCTGCCGCACTGACAGATATGACTGGTTCCAAATGTCCCAGTAAAGTCCAGTGGACAGGACTATTGCAGCATATCATGACATTCAGCAGGCTCTGGGCAAGAGTCCTACCCTTAAGTGCCCAGACTTTGACCAACCTTTTGTTCTACAAACGGATGCCTCGGGAAGAGGTCTTGGAGCAGTCCTCTTGCAAGGAGGTGAGGATTTGCAGCCTGTAGCCTTCATCAGCTGTAAACTGTACCCCAGAGAGCTCCGTTATTCTATGGTGGAAAAGGAAGCCTTGGCAATAAAGTGGGCCCTGGACTCCCTAAAGTGTTATCTGCTGGGAAGGGAGTTTGTTCTCCAGATGGACCATAAAGCTCTTCAGTGGCTTCAGCAGATGAAGGACACAAACAGTCGCATTACTCAATGGTATCTTGCCATGCAACCTTTCTGCTTTCCAGTGCAGCACATCCCTGGCAAGTTAAACGTGACTGCAGACTACCTCTCCCGTTGGTTGGGTGAGACGTCTTAAGGGTGGGGGAATGTGACAGCCGTACCTGCTGTCACCCACATTAAAGCTGATCAGGGTTGGTAATTGGTTTATATTTTTATTCTTAAAGTGTATTTATATATTTGTGTGTTAGATTTTCAATTAATACTTTATTTAGCCTCATTCCTTAGTTGACTATTTGCAGTGCACACATTTAGTTAACTTTTGGTGTCAGTTTGCTATTTTGTAGGATTAATTTCTCTTTTGTTTGAGTTATCAGTTTCTATGGAGCTGCTGCTGGAGGACAAGAAGCTCCACCTGCCCTTCTCCTTATATGGCCGGCATAAACTCCTTAGTGGGTTCTACCATCTGTTTGTAAGGGGAGGGGGGAATTTGTTAAGTTTTGTTTGTTAGTTTGTGTTGGTTTTAGTTGTTTACCCCCTTGTGTTTGTCAGCAGTGGTCTGATCAGCCACTATTTAAGTTTCCCTCTTGTCTTGTTTGTGGGGATATTTTGTGTTCGAGTTCCTACCTGAGTTGAAGTTTGTTTGCTGACTTTTGTTCTGGGGCCAGTTTATAATTTTTTGGAGATAATTTTTGTAATAAATTAAGAACTTTTTTTGAAACCATTCAGTGGGTTCCTGGCTGGTTTGTGTAAATCCCTCACAGCACCCATTTCTAAATTTTCTTTAAAAGCATAATTACACCACAGTAGGAATTTTCATGTGTGGAATTTTCTGGTTGTACATCAGGACAAATTCTCTGGTGCTACTGCTTGTTTGTGCAAAAAAAGCAAAATGGCAGACATCTTAAAATGAAGCATGGTGCTACAAAGTCTCTATAAAAATATTTTAATAAAAACTTGTTAAAAACAAAAACACTTCAGTGTTAATGACCAGTTTCCAAAGGAGATCTTTGAGCGAGGCAAGGTCCTCTTCCTGATCTTGAAAAAGTGCATCCAAGGAAGTTCCCGAGCTGTCATCGCGGTCGACAAACTTCACATCAACTTTACTGCGACCACAGCATCACTACATTGCTGTACTGATCCTCTAACAGCTGATCTGTATCCGCACAAATGCCTTTTCCTGATTCTTTCTTGTTACACTCCTTTTCTGCTGGGTTAATGTCTACATAAGTATTTAATGCCGGTCTTTGGCGCTTGCACTGTTTCATTTCACTTTTAACTTGTCAACGTCTGTTCTCCTTTTTTTTTTTTTTTTTTTTTTTTTTTTTTTTCTCTTCTCTTCACCCTCAATGCTACAATTTAGTACACAGATATCACACAGATCAACATACAACACAGATGGGCGCCTGGGTGGCTTAGTGGTGAAGCTGGCGACCACATACATATGCCGCGTTGTGGCACAGGTTCGCGTCCCGGCCCGTCACCAATTTGCCCGCGTGTCTTCCCCTGTATCTTTCCCCCATTTCCTGTCTCTCTCCACTGCTAACAAAAGCCGCTGTGGCAAAAAAGACATGCACGCACACATTTAGTGAACACACCAACACTCCACCAGTTAGTTTAAACATTACCCCACTGAGGTTTGTCTGAATGTAACAGTTGGTTCGAGGGAAAAGAGGCTAAAAACTGTTAATTTGTTAAATGACTTACAGATGTCTTTCTACAAAGACATGTCCAAATCATCTGTGCACGCTCTCTCCTCTCCACAGTTCCTTCACACGTACTCAGCCTGCTACAACTCCAAACAAAGAGGCATAGCCATATTGAGTAATAGAAAAATAAACTTGACCATTAGCAATGCATCCAGAAAGTAGATTTATAATACTTACCTATTTATAATATGGACCTATGTATTGCTAGTATATATGGACCAAATGTTGGCGATCCCTCCTTTTTTCATGCTTTCTTCACTCTCTGATTACTCTGCTACCACACTTATAATAGGAGATTTCAACCTGGTGTTTAATGCAGATATTGACAGGCTCAGTACAGCAGTGAGTCAAAGAAACTGTCAGTCTGCAGACATTCTTAAACAATACATGAAGAATTTTGGTCTTTGATGCTTGGTGTTCACATCACCCCACTTTCAGGGATTACACTTTTTTTTTTCACCAGTACACCATTCTCACTCTCACTTAGACTACTTTTTAGTTAGCAACTCTATTATGATGGATATCATAGACACTCATATTCATCCTATCACTATCAGTGATCATGCACTGGTGTCTCTCTCTCTGACACAGAAAAGAGTTACACCACCAATTAGGAACTGGACATTTAATGCATCATTACCTAAAGAACAATATTTATTTTTTGTTTCAAAAAGGAGTGGGCAACATATTTAGAAAATAATGATTTGCCAGGAATATTGCCATTTGTTCTATGGGAAGCAGGAAAGG
>CM024195.1:4005877-4008377 GCA_013435755.1 Amphilophus citrinellus | reverse complement strand
TCTCCCCTCTCTCGCTCTCGCTCGTCTCTCTCTCTCGCGCGTCTCTCTCGCCTCGGTCTCGGCTCTCCTTCTCTCTCTACGTAGTCCGCTCTCTCCTCCCTCGCTCTGTGTCCCTCTCTCTCTACTCTCCTCTCTCTCGCCTCTCTCGCCTCTCTCGACTCTACTCCTCCTATCCCCCCTCTCTCCCCCCTCTCTCCTCTCTCCCCATATCTCCCCTCTCGCCCCGAGCTCTCGCTCTCTATCTCTCTCTCTCCTCACCTCTCTCCACCCTCGGTCTCTCTCCCCGCGCTCTCGCTCTCTTCTCTCTCTCGCTCATCTCCGCTCTCTCCCCGCGCTCTTCTCTATCTCTTCTATCTCTCTCTATCCTCCTCTCTCTTCTATCTAGATCTAGCTCTCTCCCCCTTCTACCCCTCTCGCTCTCGCGATCTCTCTATCTCTCTCTCGCCCCGCTCTCTCTCTAGCTATCTCTCGCGCCCCCGCGCTCCCCCTCTCTCTCCTCTAATCCCCCTCTCTCTCCTCCTCCCCTCTCGCTCTCTCTCTCCCCCTCTCTCTCGCTCTTCGATCTCTCGCCTGCTCGATCTCATCGATCTCTCTCGCCATATCTCTCTCTATCGCGCTCCCCCTCTCTCCACCTCTCTCTCTCCCCCCTCTCTCTCTCTCTCTCTCTATCTCGCTCCCCCTCTCTCTCTCTCCCCCTCTAGCTCCTCTCTCTTCTCGCTTCTATCCACCGATCTCTCTCTTCCCCCTCTCTCTCGCCATCTCTCTATCTGCTCACCGCTCTTCCCCCTCTCTCTCTCTCCACCTCGCTCTCTCGCTCCTCTCTCTTATCTCTCCCCCTCTCTCTCTCTCCCCTCTCTCTCCCCCTCTCTCTCTCTCTCTCTCAACCCCTCTCTCCTCTCTCTACGCTCTCTCTCTCTCTCCTACCCTCTCTCTCTCTCTCTCTCCCCTAATATCACATATATCCATACTATTCTATCTATAGAGCATAGATTAATACACAGAATACACAGAGAGACACCTATATATAGAATAATAGATACACAGATATACTATATATCTATAATATATAGATATATATACACATATATACATATATATATATATATATACACATATATACATATATATATATATATATACACATATATGCATATATATATAATATATATACACAATAGACATTATATTATAGATAAATATTATATATATACATATATATATAGATATATATAGAGAATACCATAGATATAATAATATATAATATATATATACACATATATATATATATCTATATAATAACACATATTATATATATTATATAAGATATATAAAATACACCATATATATTATATATTATCTATATAACACATATATATATATAAATATATATATACATTATATAATAGATTATATATATATACACATAGTATATATATATTATATATATATATATATATAATGAATACACATATATATATATACATATACATATATATAATATATATATATATAATATATACATATATATATATAGATCTATAATAGTATATACACATATATATATATATATATATATATATAGAATTAACACAAATATAGATATATAAGATATATAGATATATATATATATATATATATATAGAGATAGATATATATAACACATAATATTATAGATATATATATATATATATATAAGATAATATATATATATATATATGTTACGATATTTATCTATCTATAGATATATACACTATATTATATATAAATCTATACTCTCTATATACACGAGATATATATATAGATATAACACAATTATAGATATATATAATACACATATATATAGTATATATTATATATATTATATATATATAGATATATTATACCATATATACATATACATTTCATACACACACACACACTGAATTTTGAGTAATAACGTTCCTTAAGCTGCCACCTACCCAGGGCTATTATACAAAATTATAAACTAGAGATGCACAGGATGTGAAAAACACCAAAAACTTGTGGTGACCTTTAGTGGTACCAGTTAGTGACATTTTGAGTATTGGCTCAAAACCTGGTTGCTTGCGATGTCCCTTCTCATGACCAACAAGGTAAAAAATTAAATAAAAATCAGTGTGTGTTTTGCCTAATATTTTACTACAATCTCTGGAAGGAAAACTTTCTTGAAGATATCTCTGTGTTCTCTAGACATGTGCCCAAAAGTCCTGGTGTGGAAAAAACATGTACAACAACCCAGTCCTCAAGATTCCAAACAAACCAGCTTACAGAGGTTTAGACTGGTAGGTCAGTTTTGTGCAAAAAAAGTGGGCTAGGGTACCTCTTTCACACAGTCAGGGCTGGCCTTGCTGGGGCAAATAACCATGCCGGTGTGGACACACAATCAATGAATCAAATCAGTTCAAATCCCTGATCTCAACGTGTGGTGATAAACCACCTTCCACAGAATCAATTTCTTCCATTCAAACTTCTCCCACCATCC